>PPJI03000097.1:0-47583 GCA_003707485.3 Blastobotrys proliferans
CCTTTTTTCCCCCCCCCCCCCCCCTTAAGGGGCCCCACCTAGGGGTGAGTGAGCCGCACAGTGCGCTTCCGGTGGATTTCTTCTTTTTTTAAAAGAAAAAGCAAAAAACAATGGCCAATTGGAATAAACACACCCAATACTATCTAGTCGTAGCCACTGTTTCTCAAAACAAGGGTCCCTACATCGTTTTTACCCCATCGAGTGAGCCGCACACAGCACTTCCAGGGGTACCGTTCTATTGTTTTTCTGCTTCTTTTTTTTAAAAAAAAAGACGCCCATGACTAGAATATACTATACTTATTATTACTATGGAAAAAAACGGTTAAACTTGTTAGATGCATTAAATAAGACTCTTATCGTTGAGGTAAAATGGAAGCACCGGCTTTATATCGGTCAATGACTCGCTGGATACCGTCCAAACCCTTCTTGATCTGTTCAATTGGAGGACCGTAACTTAGACGAACAAAGTGGAACATAGGAGATTCGTGGATGTCACGTCGTCGGTTGACGTTGATATCAAAGAAGATACCTGGGACAACAATGACTCGTTCCTTGAGACACTCCTGGAAGAAACCCAAAGCAGTTCGGATCTTGCCTGGCAAGTGAGACAAATCCAACCACAGGTAGAAAGTGGAGTTTGGCTTGAACTTGAACTTGAAGCCCATTGCTTCCAATCGGTTAATACAGTAGTCCCGCTTCATTTTGAAATGCTTTTGCAATGCAGCCATTTCCATCTTGACCAAAGATGGCTCAAGCATAGGAATGGCAGCCTTTTGGAAAGGAGCATTGCAGCCACCATCCAGGAAACTACCAGCAGATGACAATGCAGAAATATACTTTTCTGGACCCAAGATCCAGGCGACTCGCCAACCTGGCAATCGGAAAGACTTGGTCAACCCGTCCAAAACCAAAACGGCATCGTTGTTGACGTCTTGAACGTGTTGAGCAGAGGATTGCGATGATCCGTCACATCCTTGATCATATACATATCGTGAGTAGAATTCGTCCATGATTAGCAGACAACTCTTTCTGCACATGTCGTGCAATCGCTTCAAATCTTCATTCTTCAACGATTGACCAGTTGGATTTCGAGGATTTGAGGTAAGCATGGCAGTGACACCTCGGTCCAATTCGTTCTGAATGATATCCAAATGGACCGAGTAGTTATCACTATCGTCCAATGGCACTGGAATGGCAGCGAAATTTTTGAAAAGTGACAACATTTCTGAATAAGCAGTGTAATCTGGCAAGAAATAGGACAAATAACAGTCCTTCAAGATTGAGGCGATTCGAATCAAACCGGCTCGACCACCTGCAACAACACAAACGTTTTCTGGCTTGTATTGACTTGCCATGCCCTTTCGGTATTCTTCATTGTACAAGTTGGCAATTGCCTTTCTCAATTCGTAAAGACCACCAGTTGGGGCATATTCTCGTTCATACACACCAGTTTCAATTGTAGCTGGCTTTTCTATGCATCCGGCAATATGTCCAACTTCTGGAGCACCTTGGCCGAAATTTGTCCATGTTGGATCATCTGGATGGAAACCCTTTTCAGTGGCTCGGTCAGTACACCAACATACACCAGTAGCAGTCTGATTACTATCTAAACCTGGTTGTTTATTTGGAGGCATGCAATACACATCTATATTTAGTTAGCAAAAAAAAAAATTTCACTTCACTTACCAGGAAGACTTAGAGGAGTACTAGCTCCGGATTCGGACTGGAAAAAGGCTGGAGGTTTTTGCTGTTGTTGCTCCAAGAAGAAATTAGCCATCTTATGTTCAAGATTTTCAGTAACCATTTTTTGATTTCTACGAAATTGAGAGATTATGTCTATACTATTTGACTCTAAGGGGAGCAAGGAAGTTTATATATATATCACTAGACAATTTTGTCTATTGATCCACTAGTGCGGGGCAGTGCTTGCGCGAGACTCGGATGAGTCCGATCAGCCATATTTTAAGCGATCGCGCTCCGAAATTCTCCGTGCGGCTCACAAGATGGAAATGGTTTTATTGAAGGTTTCGAGGGTATATTCACCAGAAAAATGCTCAAAAACCATCGGATAAACGCCGAAACGACCTGAAAAACGGTATGATGTGGACCTTTTGCAACGGTTTTGAGTGACATTCGAAGTTCAGAGGTATGGACATTTGAGACAAGTTTCTTTTGGCATGTTCGGAGGAAGCATTCGGCAGTTGAGTACGTTGGGGGTTTCTTGGAACCCGCCAACCAGACTCAAGACTCACGGAGAAGTCAATGGAAGGTGCGTGGTATCTCTTGGGTTTGGGTGTGGTGTCACTTACAGAATACTGGTAGAACTACCAAAATCAGGTGGAGCGTAATAATTGGATCAAGTAAAAAAAATGAACCAGTTGTGTGGACAAACAGGCTTTGCGTATTGCGCGTTGCGGCATTTATTGTTGGGCATGGGCGTGGGGGGAGATTACTAAATGTTTATTATGGATAATCCCCCTTTTTCTGTTGTTGTGCGGCGGGAGTGCAGAGATGTAATGGTTCCATTAGAGAAGTCGGTAAACATCGCATCCCGACAAATCCCTCAGCGATCTGTCCATCCATTCCCGGAGCGTCCGTGCAGGGGTGGGTACAGGCACTACTGTTTTTTGCTTCTTTTTTTAAAAAAAGAAGATATCCCCCCCCCCCCCCCCCCCCCCCCCCCCCATTCCCGGGGCGTCCGGGGAGGGGTGGGTACAGGATCTACTTTTTTTTGCTTCTTTTTTTAAAAAAAGAAGATTTCCCCCCCCCCCCCAACGCACTCACCCGATTCTAGCCGGCGTCGCTGTCGCGCTGAATGTGCGGCTCGGTGATCGTCACCGTCGAAGGGCTTGGCACTTCACACTTCGTTTATATTATCTAATACAATACTAAATCTAGACCTGCATGTCGTTGATGCCCAGGATTTCGTTCTGTTCATACGACCGCTCGTAGTCCTCGACCGTCATGTTTGGATCGGGGTCTGGAGCGTATGGGTTCTGGATATACGAGCCGGCAGCCGGATCCTCCATGATGACAGTGAACTCCATGTCTGCCTTGATGGCCCGGTCTAACTTGCCAAAGAACTCTTTCCAGTTCTCACGGGCCTCAGGGGTCATCGAGTCGTGCTGTTCGTTAAATACTCTAGATTCCAGTTCGTCGTACACCTGCTTTAGAATGCCCTCAAGAGTGGTGAATCGTCCACCCAACGTGCCGGCAGTCAGGTCCAGGTTGAGCTCTGGCACTGACAGCTTGCACGTCTCAGACTTGAGAATGTCCCGGGCCAAATCGTCCTCACAGTCCACCTTCAGTGTGACCTTTCGGCCCTTTTCTGGGATGGCACCGCCGGTCTTGACGTCGTTGCTCTTGTAGCCGCAGTGCTCGCAACTTGTGTTCATGATGATGACTTCTTTGAAATGCGGAATCTGCACCTGCTTCATGTGGGTAGGGCACTCCTCGTGGCATGCTGGACAAGTGGCATTGAACGTCTGCACCTCGGTGTTCAGGTTTTCAATCTCGTCTTCTTGTTTTTCGAGCTGCGTAGTGAACGACTCATTTCTGCTGGTGTCCACTAGCTGTCGTTTCTCGCTCTTGTTTTCTGATAATGCTGGCTGCGACACCCCGAGGTCCACGTTCTGCAGTCGAGTTCGGAAGTAGTCCACCTTGGTCCACTTGTGACCCGGCTCGTTTGGAACAAACTCGACAAACGAATTGCCGCTTGGATCATCACAGATCAGTGTCAATGGCAAGGTGTCGCCATCGATGGCTTGCTTTAGCTTGACAAGGAACTGGGCGATCTGTGCAAACTGCTCCGGAGCCTGCTCCTTTCGAAGCTCTTGATCCGACTCCAAATCTGCATATACCTGGCTCAGCAACCCCTCGACCGTGGTCAACTGGCCCCGTTTTGGTGGAATTTCAATGTCTAGTTCCGAGAACTTGCATGTAGCATGCTCTGATTTGATCACTTGTCGGTTGAGATCCTCCTTTTTGTCCATTGTCAGCGTGAACACTGTGCCCTTCTCCTGGATCACCCCAGCGCTCTGAATCTCCGAGTTCTTGAACCCGCAATGCGTGCAGAAAAAGCTCATAATGATCACCTCTCTGAAGTATGGAATCTGTGTCATCAGCAGCTTGGTCGACCCGTTTTCGTGGCAGTTCATACACAGACTCTCGATTTCTTGAACCGGTCGTCCTTCGGCATCCGTGGCCCCAGTAGTAGGCAGCGTAGATGCGTCGATTCGTTCTACAGTGTCGCCAACGCTTTGAAATTCTGACATTTTTGGTTCTGTCGATGGTGAATAAGCAAAATAAAAAAATTTTGTCGGTCATTTTAGCCTCCCGCCCCTCCGACTCCCGAGCCGCATCGAATCTTCCAGCACGTTCCACCATCGCGACAGAAACTGCACTCCGCTGGCGAAGTAGAGAATGCTTGGAGGATTGTGCGCTTAGGGTGGTATCTTCTTCTTTTTTTTTAAAAAAAAAGAAGCAAAAAAACAGTCGCAGCAGCATCTCGTGCGGCGGACTGATTAGTCAGGTGTTACATAAGCACATAACGTCTACTGTTTTTGCTTCTTTAAAAATGAAGAACATCACCGGAAGTCGAACGCACGTTTATCTCTAGCCTAGTGCCAATGTCCTATTTGAGCATCCACGTTTTGGCAACTTGCAGCATCGCTATGCGGCGCTTGCGCAAGGACCCTGCCGATACCGATACCGATGCCGATGCCGACTCCGGCCACAGCCTGCTAGTACCACAACGTGAAAAAATACCATAACGACACCATCCATATAGTGACACAATTTTTCTTTTCCTTCCCTTCCCTTTCTCATCTACAATAGTTTACTTCAAAAAATGGATAACAATGGTGAAGCAGAAGGTCAGCAACCGTTTTACGTAAATGCGAAGCAGTACCACCGAATCTTGAAGCGTAGGGAGGCTAGACAGAAGCTAGAAGAGTCTTTAAAGGCCAGAGGTAGAAAGCCTTATCTTCACGAATCTAGACATAAACATGCCATGCGTCGACCGCGTGGTGTAGGAGGTCGGTTCTTGACTGCTGCTGAAATTGCAGAGCGTGAACGACAGCAGAAAGAAGCAGAAAATAATGGAAATGCCGCGGAAGATGAAAGCAGTAGTGGTGATGTTAAAGATGATAAGAACGAACAACAACAGAAATCCAACGGAGATACAAAACCTGCTGAAGCAAATACTACTAATGATACTAATGAAATTACTAATGACACGACTGCTAAATCTACATCAACGACTGACGCACCTGAACAGCCACAATCCCAATCTCAGAACGACGGTATGGAGTTTTTCCAACAGCAGTGATGCACTGATTATAGAGCCAATGGTAAATACAAGGATCGCGTCTTTTGAATAGACTCCTTGACATGTGGTGCCTGGTCTCCATCATTGCCCTCTAAAAGCATTTTGGTATAGCTCTTATCTAATTCTAGCTGTAATTTACCAATTTCATCGTCTGGTTGTTTGGAATCCAACACTTCTTCAAGTTGAGTACAAACTTGGTGGCGGAGCCTATCAAGCCCTGGCTTGTAGCTCCAAATCAAATGATCATGACCAATGGTATCAGTCAGGGTTTTGATCAACTGTGCTAGATAAGCCAGTAATGGCATCGATGGCGATGTAGGCTTTTGGGTCTGTTGAACCTGTTGGACGTCGCCGCTTTGATCTTGCTCTTTTTCGTCTTGCTGGGTTTCGCCGTCCTGATCGTCTTGTTGGGCTTCGCCTTCTTGATCGTTTTGCTTGTCGTGGTTGTTTTGTTCGGCATCTACTTCTTCTGGCTGTGGCTCTTCCTGATCCGGTTTTACGCTCTCGTAACTATATTCATACATTTCCAACGGCAACTTGGTACATAGTTCATCGTATGCATTGTCGAGTGGGGCCCTGGACTTGTCGTTCAACGAGTCTCCACCAACATGATGATCCAATTGCAATATAGTTCGGATCTTGAACACAACATTGGATGCACTGGTTGTATCCAACGATTGTATGATATGTAATAAATCTTCATGGCATTTTACCACTTCCTGTTTGACTGATTCTTCAAATTTGTTGCAGTTCTTGTCAATAGCTTCCTCTTCTCTGCTCTTCCAATCCTCGTCGTCTTCTTGATCGTAATCATCTTCCCTATAAACAACTGATACCCATCCTTTCAATTTACGTGCTTCATCAATCTGTTGATGGACCCCAGCAATCTGTTGAGACCATTTGTCAAACGCATTGGCCACGTTCTGAACGGACCCAACACTACCATTGCTAAAATCTGCCAACAAGTTGTGGAATTTATCCAGATTGGCCTCTGATAACTCCAAATGGTTAAATCGAGAGTCTGGGGCAAATATGTTTGTTGTTTCCACGGTGTCTTTAGAGCCGCAATCTTTGATTACATTGGATACTTGCCGCAGTGCATTTGTTGATTCGCACACTATCGATTGAAATCTGTCCACCCACTTTTCTCGGAGCAATGTAGTGAAATACTCTCCATTGTCTTCTGTTCTAAGAGTACGCAGTACTTTGGTGTCACGCAATTGTTCCAAAATTTGTCTATAGAGTCCAACCAGAGAATCTAATGTGGTCAACGATGCAAACAAGTCACCCAAGTTATCCAACAGGATCTTTGCACTTTCATGACCAAACAAAGCCTGCTTGGCATAAAAAGTCTTTTTGTCAGTTTTTCCAGTTGCACACACTGGTGGGATACTTCTAGCGTTTTTAACAGCATCAGGTAGCCATTTGTGGTACTTTGCAGTATCCAACTCAACTCTATCCACAAACTCGGGTGAATCCAACAATGAGTAAACATCAGACTGTTGTGTGATAAGTCGTTGAAGTTGATTTCGTCCAAATGCTTGTTCAGATATATAGAAAGTGGAGCTTGTAAGTTGCAAGCTATTGACCAATCCTTCAACAGTTCCACTGCGAACCAATTGATGAATCTTGTTTTTACGGCTCTGGAAAAACTCCATGAGCACTTGCTCAGGTTTTAGCCTATTGAAAATAGCATGAGCAGTAAACAAATCCAGCGACTCAATGGTTTGACCCTGTTCAAACTTGTTTGTTAGGATTTGTTCAAACCTATACTTCAGAGTTGCGTGGTGTTGAGAACCCAACAACTCCAAAAGGTTGAAACAACGTGCTACTAACACCAAACTTGACGGGTTATCTAGTTCAATTCTAATAAATAAACTAGTTTTCCGTATCAATTCTTTGACTGCTCGTTTTTCAAGCTTCTCTTTCCTCGGGGATTCGAATTTCAATGCATTGGATACCCCCGAGTCCCACAACTTGTACCGTTGCATGCGATATAATTCACTCAATTCGTTATCCTCCTTGATACCAATTGTGTTCATTTCACTAATTTTGTCAGCAGTTGCTAGCAAATCTTTATAGCGACCTCCAATCAATG
Source organism: Blastobotrys proliferans (assembly GCA_003707485.3). Taxonomy (NCBI): domain Eukaryota; kingdom Fungi; phylum Ascomycota; class Dipodascomycetes; order Dipodascales; family Trichomonascaceae; genus Blastobotrys; species Blastobotrys proliferans. The sequence goes on from PPJI03000097.1 coordinate 7,428, forward strand.
CTCTCAATTCTACGCCTTTTCCACTCGCTTGGCTGTCCAGCCCTACTCGTAATTGCCTGATTTCAGGCACAGTGAGCTTCTCAAAGATCTCATCCCAAGATCTGACTTCTTGCAAGTTCATGGCCATGGTTTTACTATCGCATTTGATTCAACGTGGTCGTTTTGTTTGGGTTGTAGTCGTGGTACTTGTGAGTGCGTCGGCGTCGGTGTCGGTGTCGGAACCGATACGCGTGTAGAGTTGAGCCGCACGACTGTGGCCACACGTGGTTCCTTGTGTAGCGATCGGACGATCATCTTGGCCATTAGGGCCCTTGTCTGGTGTTTTTTGCTTCTTTTTCTAAAAAAAGAAGAAAGCCACTCAGCGAACAACCTTCATTGCGTCCATTCTTGTAATCTGCAATCGGCGTCGGGGTCGGCCCTGTACTTCTGTTTCAGGGCAAGATAGCGTGTGCTCTTAAGGCCGGGCCACACGTGACCGGAATTTTTTTTTTTTTTTTTTTTTTTTCAAAGGGTGTTTGAATTTCAATTTTTTGAACACGACATCACCTACCAACCTACTAACTACAACCACCACAGCACAACATGAGCTCTCTGCAGTCCTTTGAGAACTCTCCGCCAGTGGCAATCTTCTGCTACTGCATGTCGTCTATCTTGATGACTTTAACGAACAAATATGTATTATCTACTGGACAATTCAACTTTAACTGTATTTTGTTGGCGATTCAAGGTGGAGTGTGTGCCCTAGTTATTAGAACTATGAAATCCGCAGGGATTATTAATTTTAGAAATCTCAACAAGGAGGACGCTAAGGTGTGGTTCCCAATCTCTCTGTTGTTGGTTTCCATGATTTACACCGCTTCCAAGGCCATGCAGTACTTGGCCATTCCAATCTTCACCATTTTCAAGAACTTGACAATCATCTTGATTGCATACGGAGAAGTCTTGTGGTTTGGTGGACGAGTTTCCAGCATGACTTTAATGTCATTTTTGTTGATTGTGTTGAGTTCAGTTGTCGCAGCATGGGCAGACTTGACCAGCAACGTTGCAACCGACGCTGCATCTACGACAGACCCAATTGTTGGATACTTCTGGATGTTCAGCAACTGTTTGTCCAACGCCGGATTTGTGTTGTACTTGCGAAAGCGAATCAAAGTTTTGGGTTTCAGCGATTTGGATACCATGTACTTCAACAATGTTTTGTCAATCCCAGTTTTGATTGTAGGTTCATTGCTTTTCGAGGACTGGTCCGCTGAAAATGTAGCTCGAAACTTCCCACCAGACTCCAAGCAAACTGTCATCTTCTTGATGGTTGCCTCTGGTGCTTTTAGTTTGGGTATCTCGTACTGCTCCGGTTGGTGTGTGCGAGTTACCAGTTCTACAACCTACTCAATGGTTGGAGCTTTGAACAAGCTGCCAATTGCATTGTCTGGGTTGGTGTTCTTTGATACTCCTGCAACTTTTGGCAACTGCTTTGCCATCTTCTTGGGATTCTGCGCTGGGTTGGTGTACGCAGTCGCAAGGGATAGACAAAAGAAGGAAGATGACGCAAAACAAACCGCATTGCCAACCTCTAAGTAATCAATATCCCGTAACTGGCTATATAGGAGCTAAACTGCGATCCTGGCTACATTCAATAGAGTATACATACCGTAGAGTTCCACATGACCCCCTAAAACCGCGCCTGGTGCCTGAGTGAGCCGCACGCAGTACTGGGTAACACTTCACCTGGTGCCCTTCACCCAGCGTCCACTGTTTTTGCTTCTTTTTTAAAAAAGAAGAACACCACCGGAGAAAGAACCAAAGAGAGTAGCCAATTGGAACATTTGGATCCCGAACTATCGCATCATGCTGTTGTTCTTCACAAAAAAGGGCCAGAACATCGTTTTTAGACCCCCAAAGCGGCTCCACGTCGTGTGGTGCCTGCTATTTCCCGGCCATTAAGAGCGAGGATGGCACGTTTTCTACGAATTACACTTTTTTTTAAGGAAGCAAAATATATTCGACAAATGGAATAAATAGGCATCGCTCCATCGAATGATACTCTTCTTTCTCTTCAAAAGTGCCCAGAACATCGTTTTTGGACGCCCAAAGCGGCTCCGCTCCTGCTGGTGCCCAAGCATTTTGCACGTCGAATGAGCCGCACGCTGCCCGAGAGACTCTTTTGGTGGGTTTTTTCCCTTTTTTAAAACAAGAAGCAAAACAATTTGGACAATGGGAATAAACAGATCACATGCTATCTACTCGTACTTTTAGATTCTTCGAAAAAGGGCAGGAACATCGTTTTTACCCCTAAAGGGTCCCCACACCATATGGTGCCCTTCACCCAGGGGACGAGCCGCTTTCAGTGGGTTTCTTCCTTTTTTTTAAAGAAAAGAAGCGGAAGATAGTAGAATGGAATAAAGAGACTACGGACTATAACACTCCCGGTTGCATTCTTCTTTTTCCAGAAAAAAAGAAGATCACGGGAATTGATATATCACTATATAATCTCGCGAAGCTGTCTATATAGGAGCTGGATCTTGATTCGCTCTTCGGGAAGCATCGAGTAGAGCAACCCGTAGAGCTTAGATCGCTGCATTGGCACAAACTGGCCCGTCAACAGCCGTTTGACAACCTCAAAAGACAAGTAATGCATTCGCAGCCTCTCGGTCAAAATACGGTACTGATGAAACATCTTGGAAAACTTCAGAGGCACGGGCTTCAGTACCACATACGATTGAGTCTTGTGCGAGTTGTTAACAGACCCACTAGGCGAGAAAGACAGCCATGACTTGTTGTCTGTGCCATCGCTGGACCCGTCATAGTCCATGCGGATGCCACCAGGCAACCGCTTGAAGTCCTTGAATCGCAGAAGTATCGCAAAGAGCGGGAAATGGTTGAGAAATGTAAGACTAGTCTCCAGCGCCGCACAGCTCAGCACAATGGACAGCCTGGTGAATGCAAATGTGAGATAAAACACCAACACAGTCGGCAGTAGAAAGATCAACACAGTGAACAAAATGGTCCCCATCAACAGCTGGTCCAGGTCGTAGTTACAACGGTCGATCCGGTTCCGCAGAACATTGTGCTTCTTGCCTCGAAAGAGGTGGAAGAGTGATTGGAGAACTACCAACTGCCAGTGGTAGATTCTCGCTGATGCAATATAGAATGAATATACATGAAGTGTTAGTAGAGATATAATGTCGCAGATCAAGGAGATCGAGTAGGATGCTCCTGCATAGCCAGAGTATCCCACTAGGGAAATCACCACCCGGAAGTACGGTCGAAACATCATGTTCAACGACGAGTTCCAGAACTGGATCACCCACAGAAACAGCTCACCAAAGAACGCAGCAAGCTCATTGTTCAGTTTCAGCCCACCGGGCCAGTCCATCAGCCACAGCATGTTGTTCTTGAAGGCATTGGTCAGGACCTGATCCACTACAAAGCACAGCTTTTGCACAATCAGGTCCCGGTTATCCAGAATAAGCCTCCCTAGGGCCACCCCCAGGATCACGTCATTTACAACAAGCCATATCGAATTGTAGAATCGTATATACTCGACGTTGAACCCGGTATTACTGGACCAGTCTTTTGATCGCTTCCGCAATGTCAGGTACTGAACGGGCCAGAAGCAAAACTGCTGCAGTCGCAGATCAATTTGTTGCGCCGTGGCACTAATGTCCTTTAGAGCATACCAATTGGGCTTGGGCTTCCACTCTAGCACCTTCAACACAGCTTCTGCTAAGATGCGCCCTACGATTACTGCTGCAATGAGCACTCTTGTGAAAATCGGCGAGATTGCCAACGTCCAGCTGGTGCCAATCATGGACCACACACTGTTGTTGACGGACTTGGCGCTCTCGATCACCGTTTCGCTCATACTCAGTCGCCGTTGGCGTCGCCGGGATTTGAGCTTGGGGAACACGATGGACGCGTTCTTGCGCATCAGTGTCCCCAATTCATGCGAGCAATTGATCTGGGATATGCAATTCTGCAGGATATACTGGGTATCCCGCAGGGCGTTGATGTTGTTCAAGCTGTGTTGTTTGATCTTTTCAATCAGCTCGTCTGTCTCTAACCGTTGCTTGACCAAATTCGCCTCATACTCCTCGCTGATGACAGTCTCTGCGGACTCTGACAGCTCCAGTGAGATGGGCGCTATGGAAAAGTACTGCATATTGTACGGTTGAGGTAGGTTAAATACAATTATCTGGTAAACGGACGAATAGTTGCCCGTCTGTTGAGGGTATTTCTGGCCCTCACGAAACGTCGCTTGAATAGGCATCGTGGAGTGCAGTTGTGACTGCTCTTCGACATTTAGGGTGCCCAGAATCCTCATGCGTTTCTGTCCACACAATCGATATATATGCGAGGGGTTGTTTGCACCTGTCAACAGTACATCTCGCTTCAACAGCCCCTCCACTATCCCCGGGTCCATATACGGCAGGGTAGTGACCACCACCAGGTCTGTATCCGAATTCTTCCACCCTATCACAATGCTCTGCGGATAGTCGTTCTGACGCTCCAACCGCAGGATGTCCAGTGGCCAGTATATCCGCGTCACTGTGGGCTGCATTGTTGTGGAGAATGTGTGTGTTTGTGTGTGTGATGTGTAATGTCCCAAATTTTTCATCACCACTCCAGTCTATCGTGACGCCGCACGACACGGCACGACACGGGGCGCTTTGCACAGATTTTAATAGCCATTAAAATTGACGGGGGTTTAGAGGTCATGTCATGTGCATTTTGGGCTTTTCTAGTGATCACAAAGCAGTGGGTTCTACTTTTCCACATGCCACCCATTTCGAATCCCGGAGGTGTCAGTTTGTCCTCCGATGACACGGCGAACGTGGATCGACAGATCGAACTGTATCTCTAAGCCCCTCGGTGGTTGTCCCGATTCAATGGATCAAGAATACAGATGCTCGAATAGGGCCGTGTGATTGGTTCCAGGGCTTAGCTTTTGCCCTTCCATTCGATATACCAGGTATTTGGAGAGAAAAACATTCCTCGTTCTTGTGTATATATTAAATACCATGCATGCAAGTTTAAATTTTTTTTCAACATCACTGACTGCTTTTCTGTTTCTGTTTCTGTTTCTAATTTAAAACTTATCGTTCGTTCGTTGTCTGCCGCGTTGTCCGCACACCTCTACATCCGGCAACATTTTTTTTTCGTCACTTATCTATAGACAGATTGCAACAGAAGACAGACCACAATGTCAAGGCCCCCTAGTTGGTCTGGTTCTCTGAAGAATAATGACAGTGAGGATGAAGATTACAACAAAAACGACGACCGGGTGTCGTTTGAAAACTTGGAACCAAGTGCATCGTCATCTTCGGTATCTGGGTTGATTCCTCATCAAGGGGATGAAAGTCAGGATTCTGAAAGGCGCCATTCGAATGTATATAAGGGTGTACGACATTTATTCTTGGGGTCTCCAGATTCTAGGAGGAAAAGCGCAGAGGATGCGTATTCTTCATCTGATGCTATGAGCAAGATAGGAGGGCGCTCAAACTCTACTCCACCAGACGAAAAAGCTCAGCAAGATCTACTAGATCCAGAGAGCTTGAGTGTGATTAAACAAGGTTTGAACGAAGCATTGGGGTCAGATGGAAAAGGATCTTGGTTATCAGTGGACGACAGCAGTAGTTTTGGACCTGGTTCAGCAGTATCGCAGGAAAGCGCTTCAAACGAACACCTGCCTGTCAATGTCGTGAATACTTCATATAGACGACATTCTACAAACACTGCTGCTGCTTCGGCGTCTGATCATCACCTAGATGAGGACTTTCTTCCTCCACCTTCGCCTTCTTCGCCGGCCAGACATTTGTCTACCATGGTTCAATCCTTCTCGTCGAGAGTTGCTTCGAGTAGTGTTCGAACTCCTTCTCCAAAGCCGGAATCAAAAGCTGCATACCCTTCGAGTAATAAGAGCATAGAGAGTTTGCATGAAGGGTTTGAAATAGACCCTGCTCATCACAGTGTGTTTTCTATGGAGGATTCGGTTACCACTCCTTCGCAGGTTCCACCAGAGGATGAGGCTGCTCCATCGATACCTACCTCACCCACGGCTGTGCTTTGTGGGAAATCGCTAATGATATTTCCTGCTACCAGTAAATTTCGTCAGAAATGCTACAATTTTCTGAAAAATCCAGTGATAGAGCCACTGGTGCTGATACTAATCTTATTGCAAACTATCTTGCTATCATATCTCAACGCGCATAACGTATATGATACAGATCAAAAGAATTTTTATTACGGATGGGGTAGAAAGTGGACTGATTATGCATTATTAATTATATTTATTCTTTATACTGCTGAGGCAGCTATCAAAATCATTGCATTTGGGCTATTTGACGATTCTCAACTGATAGACGATACAACGACACGATTGTCAGAGGCCCGGAATTCTTTTTTTAAACTATTCCAAAGAAACAAACGAGTTGCATCTAGAAAACAGCCTCAAGTGGTGCTGCGGACGTTTACGTCCTTAATGTCCAATTACGAACGACAGCAGGCTAGAATTGAACGAGCTTACTTGAGGTCCAGTTGGAATAGAGTAGACTTCATTTCGGTCATTTCATTCTGGATTTCGTTCATCTTGAATATAACAAATGTTGAAATGACTTCAAAGATGTTTGTATTTAGAGCATTGTTTTCCTTGCGGATTCTGCGATTGTTGAATTTGACAAGAGGAACTTCCAGTGTTTTGAGAGCTTTGAAAAAAGCTGCTCCGCTGTTGAGTAACATTGCAGTGTTTATTGCATTTTTTTGGTAAGTTTTACAAGAACGTAACAGTGATCTAACATAGTGTTCTGCAGGATGATTTTTTCGATTGTAGGTGTACAATCTTTCAAGAGTTCTCTAAGAAGAACTTGTGTGTGGGTAGATCCGGAAGGTATCCAGCCAAACTACACTACTGAACAGTTTTGTGGTAGTTATTACGATCCAATTACTTACGATGTGATGCCATATGTGTTTACTGACGGTTCACAGGGTCCTCAGGCAAAGGGTTTCACTTGTCCTGTTCAGAGTTACTGTGTAAGTGATGAAAATCCTTATGATGGGACTCTGTCGTTTGATAATGTGTTTAATTCTCTGGAAAATGTGTTTGTGATCATGACTGCAAACACATTTACAGATATCATGTATGAAATCACCGATACAGACTATCTGGTCGCATCGCTGTACTACATGGCCGGGATTGTTGTTATGTATATTTGGCTGATGAATTTGCTTATTGCGGTCATTGCTTCGTCGTTCAAGTTGGTTCAGGAAGAATTCTACACTGATGGTAGATCAATGGTGACCAAAATATTCCATCAGATCTTCACAGAGGACCATACAAAGTATATCCAGCGGACTAAATTAGGTCGATGGTATTACAGGACGTCTTGGATCTGGCTATTGATAATTTTGGCTGATTTAGTCATTCAATGCACAGCGACATCAGAATCATCCCAGGGCCATATTGATTTCATCTTTCGATGGCAAATTTGGACTACCACCGCTCTGACAGCGGAGATTGTATTGAGATTCGGGTTGTATTTCCCCTATTGGAGAGCCTTCTGGAGAAGCAAGGGCAACCTGGTGGACACTGCACTGGTCATCATCAATATTGTCATTCTGTTCCCTTTTATCCATGACAACACTACGCTTTATGAGTGGATGACCGTTTTCCAGATTGTGCGGTTCTACAGAATTGCAATTGCCATTCCATTTACTCGCGACTTGTGGAGAAAAGTGCTGGGTAACTACAAAACCGTGTTCAATTTGTCAATCTTTCTGTTTCTGTGTGTTTATTTGTGTGCAATTATTGCTTCTCAATTGCTACGAGGTGTGGTACCATTCGACGATGATGGAGAGCCCCTTGAAGTGTCTTTCTACGACCTTGCAAACGCTTTTGTCGGGTTGTACCAACTCGCTTCGACGGAGAATTGGACTGCTGTCATGTACCCAGCAATCCAGTATGCTCCTTCGTTGTTTTTGAGGATTTGCTACGGTATATTCTTTGTGGTTTGGTACATCTTTTCCAACTTTATCATTTTGAACTTGTTTATTGCTGTCATCATGGAAAATTTGGATGTTTCTCCTGATGTGAAACGCAAAATGCAAATCAAAGCCTTTGTAAAAGAGTACGCAGCAAAGATGAGCCGCACGGAATACCTTACCGGCAGCATCAAGGCAGTAAAGACCCTTTTCCGCACAGGAAAGAATGGCGAAAACCATGACCCTCAAACGGGGGATGCTGTGTTTGATATGCTGTTGGAGAAACATGTCGTAGAAGAGTTCTTGGATGAAGAAGAGGAAGCTCGTAACGAAACCGAAATTGACACCTCGTGGGTAGGTAAAATCACACGAAAGGTCAAGCGAGAGTTCTTGAGAAGCTCCAATGCAGAAAATAATCCCTTTTTGGAGGAGCACGAGTTGGTTGATCAAAGCAGGGCTCATCCTACGAACCTTGCCCAAGACTTTTTGGAATCGCAGAATGAACGTGCCAAGGCCAGGCAGCAATATCTCGACAAGAATCCAAACTATGACAAATCTTGCTACATATTCAAACCCACAAACAGATACCGACAAGTATGCCAAAGTTTGGTAGCTTCAAGTCATGGTGTGCGAAGTAACGGAGTTAACCCAAAGCCAGTGACGTGGTATGCTGTGCAGGCTATCATGCTGGCATTTACAATTGCTCTAGTAACAGTTGCTTGTATCAACACTCCGTTGTACTATAGAAACTATGTCAAGAGTCACGGGTTTACCAGCAACAATTGGATTACGTATATGGATCTGTTTTTTGTTTGCGCATTCTCTGTAGAAGCAGCAGTCAAGATTATTGCTGACGGATTCTGGTTCACACCTAACGGGTATTTCAGATCGAGCTGGAACAAGATTGATTTTGTCGTGCTGTGTTCACTGTGGATCAATTTTATCAGTGAAGCGTTCTTTGACGGTTATGTTTCGCGATTCGTTCGGTGTTTCCAGGCACTTCGAGCTTTGCGGCTTCTCAGTGTAAGTGCAGTGGCCCAACAGACATTCCACAGTGTGGTCATTGTTGGTATCACCAAAATCTTGGGAGCTGCAATCCTGTCGCTTTGTGTCTTGTTTCCTTATTCTGTCTGGGGGTTGAACCTGTTCAAGGGCAAGCTCTCGCAATGCAACGATGGCAGCTTGACGTATTTCTCTGACTGCAATGGTGAGTTCATGAATACTCCATTCAACTGGGACGTGGTGTCACCAAGGGCTATCACAGAAGATTACTTTGATTATGACAACTTTGGAAAGGCGTTTTTCATCCAGTTTTCCATCATTTCGTACGAGGGTTGGATCGATATTCTCAATGCTGTCATGGCAATCACAGGGAGCGATACAAACCCGGAACCGTTCACTACTAGATCGTACGGTGTTTACTTTGTTCTGTATAACTTTCTGAGCTCAGTGTTCATCTTGAGCATGTTTGTTGCCGTGATTATTCGAAACTATTCCGAGACGAGAGGCACTGCATACTTGACTGACGAGCAATTGGCATGGTACGAGACTGAAAAGATTCTCAAAATGGTAAAACCTTCGAAACGTGCTCCGTATAGAAAACCCGGGACTGCTAGAAACTATTTGCTGCAGAAGACTCAGGACAAGAAATCGTGGATTCATCAAACTGAAACAATCCTGTTGACATGTTTGGTAATTCTGCTGTGTTTGGAATTCTATCCCGCACCAAGTGCAGAAGATGCTGCACGTATGGGCCTGCTTATGGTTGTAACACTGCTATATGAGGCCATTATGGTTGCAAAGTTGTATGCTCTTGGCATTAGACTGTTTATTCGAAGGAAATGGGAGGTCTACGCCTTGGTTACGTGTACTGCTGCATTTACGTTTACTCTAATTGGAGTTGTCAGTACGTGGAAAGATTTGTTCTACAATTTCCAAAAGCTTGCAGTAGTGGGAATGTTGCTCTTGTGGATTCCAAAAAGTTCTCGACTGGATCAATTGTTCAAGACTGCCACTGCGTCGTTTGGTCAATTGGGCAACTTGCTTATCACTTGGTTCATTCTGTTCCTGGTGTTTGCCATTGCTTTCAACCAAGTGTTTGGTTTGACAAGATTTGGCGAAGAAGGCAAAGACAATGTCAATTTTAGGACTATTCCGAAATCTTTGGTACTGCTGTTCAGAATGAGTTTCGGTGAAGGTTGGAATCAAGTGCTGTATGACTATCTAGTGACTCCACCACGATGTGTCACTGGTACTGGGTTTACCGATTCGGACTGTGGATCCCCTGCATATGCATACATCTTGTTCACGTTGTGGAACATCTTGTCAATGTACATCTTTGTCAATATGTTTATTTCGCTGATTTACGAAAACTTTTCGTATGTTTTCCACAGATCCAGCTCTGACATTACCAAAGAAGATATCCACAAGTTCAAGCAATGCTGGTTGCGGTTCGATCCGGATGGTACTGGGTACATCCCTACCAAGGATCTGGGCAAACTTTTGTCTATTTCTGAAGGGTATTTCTCTATTGGGATTTATCGAGGCAAGCACTCAGTCAAGTCAATTCTGCACGATGCAAAGATGGAGTTTGATCCTTCAGATCCGTATGACTACGATGTGAGTGCATTGAACGCTGCTCTCAAGGGAATTTCTGGCGGGTTCTACCGTCAAAAGCGACAGCAGTTTGACATTTTCTGCGCTCAAGCAATGATCGAAGCCCATCCGACAAAGGGCATTGCATTCAATTCGCTACTGAGGCAATTCCCGTTGTACAAGTCAATGGATCACAAGCGATGCTTGAAGCTTGACGATTATCTGAAGCGAAAGATGTTGATGCAAAAGATCGAGGTGAGACTGCTGAAGAGCAAGCTTGTTGGCTTTTTGAACATGGTATACGATCGCAAGAGTTTCATGGAAAAGGTCCCACCAAATCCATTCCAAAGTGCTTATATCATTCCAGAGCTGCGACATCCTAGACCTATCAACACCAGTGTGTTGCCTAAGATCAGTGTTTCGAATACCGACTACCTGGGCACAACTGGACCAGAAACTCCAATTGACAACATTTACGAGAGCAATTCAAGCATCCAGCAGTCTCCTGCACACGGAAACTTGTTGAGAAAGGCGTCCGTAAGCACAACTTCCACACAGTATCTCGGTGTCAAGACTCGTGCTCCAAGAAGACTATCTTCTGGATCCGGCGAATTGGCATCACCTATCAACTTGTCGCCTTGGATGGGGTCTTCTACGCCTCCGAAAATTGAAACTAGTGGGTTGTCTCCGGTGTCTATTCCATCGATCAATATTCAATCGCCATCTGAACTGGACCTGACCAGCACAACCAACCCACCAAGCACCAGTCCCGGAGGAGGCGGTCTCGCTGTAGTCACTACGGCGCCTGCTGCTAGCAGTGGAGCTACCAGTCTCAATTCTCCGGACCCAAGTCCATTGGAGAGTACAAACACCAACAAAACGGCGGAAACCTCGCCAAATGATGACGAAAAAGTCTAGTTATTATTTATCCTTATATATATACATAATAAAACATCAATATTTATTGTTTTAGAGCTTATTTCTTCTTCTTTTTCTTGGTCTTGTCCTCGGCTCCCTTCTTCTTTGCTGGTTTGCCCTTGCCCTTTCTCTTTCGAGCGGCGATCTTTTCTAGCCGCCGTTCTTCATGCTCGTCATAGTGATTTGGTTCCGGATCAATCTTTCGTAGGTATTTCAGGCTCAAAACGTCGGGTTTGTACCAGTTTTTCACCGTCTCTCCCTTCAATGGTTGTCGCAGGATCTTGGCCCCAGTCCTCACGCAGTCGGGGTTGTACGTCGTTCGAAATATCGACTTGGAGATCTTGAGAATCTGCTCCAGTCTCGCTTTAGAAGGGCGAAGCAACGACATGGTTATGCTGTTGTGTTGTGTGCGATGCAGAAAAATTTTTGGTGCTACAAGTCGTTAAAGTGGTGATGGTGGTGATAGATCGGAGCGGTGGTCGGAGGGAACGTTGGGAAGTTTGATCAGTTGCGGCTCACTCCAGGGGAAGTGTCTTCTTTTTTTTAAAAAAATGAAGCAAAAAAACAGTAGACAGAGGGCCCGGTGTGTGCTTGGTTCTTCTTTCCAGACGTCGACTGTTTTTTGCTTCTTTTTTTAAAAAAAGAAGCCCACCGAAGGCGGACGTGTTTCGGAAAGCCCAGAGCCGCACAGCAACTTTCCATACAAAAACACACCTAACACACTATATATAACACAGAGTTCTAGCATAGGATAAGGACATTCATGAGAATTATTCTATTATTGCTGGCTTTTATGGCTACCGAGTGCTTTTGCTCCGGCATTGTCAGACAAGAATACCTGGTAGATGATCCAAAAGTATACATCGGTGATCGACAAATAGTCACAATATGGGTTTACTTTCCGGAGGGTCACAATGGTACCTTATCGTCAGACATTGAGCATTATCGTAAAATAAACAACGGAACTAATCCGACCGAGGCGACCATTTTGTTTGCTCGGATCTTGCAACATTTGTTTCCAATTCCTGCGCCTGAGGAAATCTTTCAAAGTATTGATGCTTCGTACGCGAATAGAAGGCAATATTCACTCGACTGTACCCAGGTGAATGAATTCAACTATGGGTTTTGCGTGAAAGCTCTAACTGTTCTACAGGAGGACACTGACATAGATAGCATAACGGATACAGAAAGTGATTAAACTTCGTGCGAATAGACAACGATGGAACTTTACCCACTTTTTCCATGCACCTCGTTGTATCTCCATTCAGTTCTATTAAAATAGAAGTTGACAAAAAATTCATATACCGGGATCTCCTGCATGATTGAGCGCAATTCATAGTAATTGAAAGCTTCACAGCGTCCAGGGCCCCTGCAACTGCAGTCATAGTATCTTCGTCGGGTTTTTTGAGTCTATCTCTGTGCCTCACGGTATCAGAAAATAGCCGGCTCCACATTACTATTCCTTTTGTCGGGTTCGTACCATCATTGATTCTATTGTACTCTTCCATTATTCCTTCTTTGCAGTGTTACCTTTCCACACTACTGTTCTATCATCCACAATACGTTGGGCACCTGGCTCAGAGACTACATAGTGTCAATTGTGCCTCTAGATCGCCCGGGAAACTTGACATGGCCAGGTGATGTGTTCAAAGAGCCCAAACAAAGCTCGTGATCTGGACCCTCAACCTTGTTGCAGTCCAACTGGATGGCATTGTCCGCACTATGTACAGTTGCAATGACTGCAGTGGTACTATTGGCGGAATTCTGATCTGGGGAAGCCACCTCCTTTCCAAGCTCTTCTGTAGCAATAATTCGGCTGAGCATCATGACGGCTTTTGTTGGATTACTGCCATTATTGATTATTTCATATTCATCCAAATATTCAGTTTCTCTGTATGGTCCTTTGCTATTATTACTTTGAATTCCAAAAGGTAGCAACTCCACGCCTGTCATATCAGCAGGATTGGTGACTACATGCTCCAGATATCTACTGCTGCATATAATTCTGGCATATGTGCACGTAGCTTGAGCAGCAATGGTTAGCACCAACGTTGTTTTGAGCATGTTGGTATTCTTGTGAGCGAGTCTCCTTCCGATTTGTGGAAGAAACCCTACCACTGACTGTGAAAGGCTACGCTATACACACCATGATCGAGTATGGAACCAAATAAGACATGGAAAGTTAGTGCACAGTGTATATGGAAAGGGCTGTACATCGTTCAATTCAAAAGCGTCAAAGGCGGCCCAATGCGGAATTATGGCTGCGTCTACTGTTTTTTGCTTCTTTTTTTAAAAAAAGAAGAAATCCACAGAAGTGATGTCGATCAAAAGCCAAGTATAGACTAATTGAGACACTATGTTGAGTAGCGGTGCACGTGATTCATTGCTACGGTATTCCCTGCGTGTAATTTTCACTCCCAATTTGGTAGCAAAAGTTGCGGCAGTGGAGCGATACATGAACTTTTGCTTCCTCCTTTGGGAATGGAACTTCCGATCTGCAAGGGTAAATCCCCGATTTTCATGTACTGAGTCATCGCATCGCTACGACGTGTGGACTGAACTTGTGTCAAATTTGAAATAACTGGTCATTTCTATTATTTGTAATCCCAAAGTGGATCACTATAGTCACTAGAAACACTGTTCGTCCAAGTCTTCGCTGCAAATTGCTTCCTAATTTTGCCAGCCGCTGTAGTAAATAACGGCGGTTCGTCAACTATCGAACATGTATCCACTGGAAAATCTCCACTAAATATCTGCAGATTCGATTGATAAGCTTATTTTAACTTTATTTACTGGAAATGTAAGGTCTGGGGTAATGCTTCTACCTCATTTTCAAGACCTTCTACCAGCCTGATGTGGCTCGTATCACGTGCTGTGATTGGATAATTATCGGTCCGATGGTTGGTTCTTGGCATATGCGGAGGCAGTTGACCGTGTTTTTTTGCGTGAACGGTAAAATAATCGGGCGGACTTGGCTGTATATAGCTTATTTCAGAACACTTTTAATTACAGCAAAACACAATGACGGTGACTGATCTTACGTAAACGGTATAAAAGAACTGATATATCCCGATTTCACAACAGGTCACATACTGTACACAGCGGCAATGGAAGTATCAGAGCAAAGAAATCCAGCATCCACTGGAGATATGGAGAAAAGTGCTGTAGCATCTAACGAACATCACAACAACAAGGAACAACAGCATCCAACAGAAGAAAATGTCGAACAACAAGCTGATACACAATCACAGCTAGACGTTTGCTCACAGTCGGAGGATCATCCAAATACATGGCGAAATCCGCGCCAGAACTTGTTTCGATTGATCTCTGTATACTATGGGTTTATTATATTCGGGATGAGTGACTCGTCGATTGGGGTATTGCTGCCACGTCTAGAGGAGTATTACGACATTAACTACCTGGTTGCATCTGTTGCATTTGTGGCCCCATTTTGTGGGTATATCGTTGCTGCTCTCTGCAGTGACTTCATCCACAGGAAGATCGGACGATGGGGTATTAGCATTCTGGGTACTGGGTGCCAATTGGTTTGTTACATTATTTGTCTCTGTAAGCCCCCATTCCCAGTCTATGTCATTGCATACGGTATTGCAGGTCTCGGTAACGGTACGATTGAAGCAGGGTGGAATGCCTGGGGTGGATCCCTCGACAAGGCAAATTCAATAATGGGCTTCTTGCATGGTTTTTATGGCTTAGGAGGTATCATGTGTCCATCCATTTTCACAGCAATCTTGGAGACTGGCAGAGAATGGAACATTTGTTACTCGGTAATGGTCTCAATGTCAGCAGTTAGTGTGGCTCTGGCAATCGTTTGCTGGTGGAACGATCGGCCATCGGTGTATATCGACGAAATGGATGAGAACAAAGAAGGCAATAAGGACGCCAGCATCAAGGTTGCGATGAAAAACAAGCTGGTATGGACGTTGGCCATCCTGCTATTCATGTATGTAGGCTGTGAGGTCAGTATCGGTGGTTGGCTGACAACTTATATGATCGAGATTCGTCACGGAGATTCATTAAAAATGGGTTATGTAACAACTGGGTTCTGGACAGGATTGACAATTGGCCGGGTTTTGTTGGGTTTTGTAACAGAATACTTCCATCATGAAGAGATTTCCTTGGCCATATATCTAGGAGCTGCTGTAGGCTTGCTGATTGTATTCTGGGTGGTCAATGTAATGGTTGTCAGCGCAGTTGCAATTGCGCTAGTTGGATTTTTCATTGGGCCTGCGTTCCCTATTATTGTGGTCGTCGCAATGAAAAAGCTGCCAAAATGGTTGCACGTGAGCGGTATAGGTTTTTCTTCAGCCGTTGGCGGCAGTGGTGCTGCACTTCTACCGTTTATAAATGGTATTATTAGTGAAAAGGTGGGCCCAAAAGTACTGGGTCCTTATGCATTCAGTCTATTAGCAGCATTGCTTCTGGGTTGGATGTTTGTTGTATTTGGGTTTAAAAAGTAATAGAAAGTAATTAATACAATTAGAGCATGTAACTTTTTCAAAAAAAGAGCGAGAGAGCACAGTATCTACTCCTCGAGAGATTCGACAATCTGGATCGAGATCCATGCTTTGGGGTCATCGCCTCACCGGATTGATTTTTCAACATCAAAAAAAACAAAAATATATATGACGATACCAGCAGGATTTGAACCTGCGCGGGAAAATCCCAACAGATAGCCTAGAATATAATTCAAGTCTGTCGCCTTAACCACTCGGCCATAGTACCATAGTAGAATATGCTAGTTTGGCAGCTAAGATCTATTTAAAGATTTCTTGAAAGTGCTTAAAAATTGTTCAACATGACAGTAATTCGTGTGGTAAAAAATCATTCTATGTCAATAAGATGAATAAATTCAAGAAAACTAAGCCCATTTTAGCTCAGCTGTCCAAAACTATAGCTAAGAAAGAGTAAATATATATACATACCTCACCAAGATCAAGATACTGAAGCTATAATAGACCATTACACAACACATACATAAAGCGAAAGTGCTTCCGACATGGACCGGTCACGAGTGGCGCCGATAATTGAATGACAGATCTTCTTAAAATAAACGAGATCTAACGAATCGCGTGCGGCTCCCCTGGATCTACAGATCCCCTTGCCCAGCGGTGCTTGAAGTTTTGGGCTCCACTCGGTCCCCGGACTTTCTAGATACCGTGTCACTTCCTCGACAAAGGAAAAGGTGCTTTATCAAATACAGGCACAGGCTACCGGCAAGCTGTTAGATAAAGGTGTATGATGTATGTTCAATACAGGCGTACTACTTTGTGCTAGAAAAATATGTTTAATATATAGAGTGAATAGCAATATAAAATCATACCAACATATCAAAATGACGCTTAGTATAATCTCGTTTCATGCAAACTTGCACGATTGGCAGCTTTTGTATGCTATCGCATAGTTCGTGATCAAGACCAATTACACTATCACAGTCCAATGTGATTGAATTCTGCGCTATATATTCTGCTCCATAAGACGCACCTCTATCATGTACTCAATTTCGTTTCATGGCTTCACTAAGCCCAATTGGTGGCCAAACTGTCGCTCCTACTGTTGATCTGTCCTCGAGGTTGCTTTCTGCGATTTCGTACATTCGGCTACGCATGACCACAGCTTTTGTCGGGTTCGATCCGTCGTTTATTCTGTTGTACTCTTCGATATACCAGAAAACTTGGTCGGTTATATTCTCCAAAAATTCCAGTCGAGCCACTTCGTGATCCCATATTCTCTTTTTACCCGGTAGTCTGACTACATGATGCATAATAGGATTGTAATCCGAGGCGAACGTTGAAAATGTGTCCGCCAATGGACCTCTTTCGGTATATGAATATTCAGCAGAGCACTTGGTTTCAAATGCTGGTGTGTTCAATGCAGCAAAACACAAATCTCTATCTGACCCATCCACCTTACCGCAGTCTAGTCGGATGGAATTGTCAGTACTATATTCAATTGCCTTAACAGCCGTGGTACTGTTAGCCACGTTTTGATGTGAACGGTCCACGAAATCGTAAGCATAAAGGTGTCTACTAAGCAACATGACAGCTTTTGTTGGGTTCGTCCCATCGTTTACACTTGCATACTCTTCGAAACCTCTGCGGATGTTGATAAAAAAGAATTAACCACAGCTGTTTTGTTTATTCTAGCACGATCGGCAATGTCTGAGGAGGTAGCATCAAACTCTGCATAAAACAGCTCTCGCAGTTCCTCCGAGGGGATCTTTGATCACATGGTGTAGTCGTATTTCATACGCACACAGGCAATGTACAGCAATTGTCATTGCTAGAAGTATATCCAGTGACATTTTTGAAGACTGCACTTTTGACTAATGCAAAAGGCCTTTTGGTCTTCTTTTTAAATCATGGGGTGGCTGTCTTCAAAGCGGAGTCTACAGACAGTGGAGAAAAAGAGAAATTCCCTAACAAGAAAGTTCACCTGCATCGAGGTCTATTTGTTAAAAAGGCGTATCCGTCTCCACATATTAACATGAGTTCGCTAAGAGATGAGAATAGAGTGGCACCTTGCATAACCTATTTCGAAACTACAATTTCACAGGAGAATATAGCTAATACCAGACTAAAAATAGGTAAACCAGGAACCAAACTCGATTTTTCATTATTTTCATTAGTATTCCTCGTCCTAGCAGTATCTTGCTTTACATCTCCAGCGACCCCATTCAGTGCAATTAAGCCGCGCGAGCCGCACGATATGGTATGCGGATCCTACGGAGCCAGTGGCCCATGATGAATTCTACTGCTCAAAATACTATCCGAGTTGTTATGGGGCTGAAAGGATTTGGTCCTATGTTGGAAACAGGAACTGCATCTCTGGACCAATGCAAAGTTCAATTTTGAGTAATAACAACGGTGGCATATCCAGGAATGGAAAACCTTGTGGAAGATACATCTTGTTGTCTCCATTCGTTACCATTGGTGGTTGTGTCGACAATTTGTGCAGTTCCACCAGTGAAACCCGCTAAATCAACTTCAGTAGGCTTGTCCTGTTTGTTGATAATCAGAAACTTCTTTTGCCCCTCAACTCCAATGTATCCTTGGACAAAACTATGTTCGTTATTTCCCGCTTCAGTGTTGACAACTTTGTCGCCTTTTCCGAAGCTAAGTTGCAGCAATTGCAACACCCTGAGTCGAGCATTTGGCAAACCAGTATTCCAATCGACCATAGACACAGACGGGAATTTTCCAGGGTACGCAACCAGTTGGCTTTGGCCAAGGGAAACAACTTCTTCATGTCTAGAAAAGAAACCGAAATAGTAAGCATACACCCCGCCACTCCACACCCAATATTCGTCAGGAATGACAGCATCAGCCGATTTATCTAACCACATGGTTCCAATCTCAGTTAGACTAAACTTTGCTTCTGGAGACAGTTCTTTTCGAATGTCATTAACTAGATCGAACCAACTGAAGTAATTGTCAGCAGATGCAAACGCATCGACGGAATTGTCAGCATCTGCATACCAATGGAAGCCAAACAAATCAATTGGAATATTTTCCTTATGTTTTGATTTATCAAGGAATGTCCGGAAATAATCCAAGAAAGGTTCGCGATCATTCTCGTCATCGATATTCTTACGGTTGGGTGAAGCCAAAGAGAGACCAATAAATCGAGTGTTTGGGGAAACCTTTCTTATACCCTCCACCATTGCATCATAGATAACATTGTATAATTCCGGTGAAATGTCATGCTCATCGTCTGGCTCATTTAAGACCTCCCAGAAATCAACCTTCCAATGATGGCCAGAATGATGATATTTGTTACACTCGTCTACAAATCCGCCTTGTGTATACCAACTGACAAAGCGTTCATAGTAGTCACCAACCTCCTTTCCAGTCGGATCATTAAGGACTGTACCTTTATTATAATCCCAGTTTATCTCGTTGAGATCTTTTGGGTAAGACCAGTCTGTGGTGTTCCACATCCAAGCGGGAATTGTACTATAATTGATGATTCGGCTTTTCCCTTTTGTGTGATCAAAGAAATCACCAAGCAGCGCATCGGACCATGAGAAATCCCAGTTTGTTTTACAAGAAGTGTCGTCCTTGGATGGAGGCTCGAGTTCGGCAACAGATAGTATTGTATATGGATACCAAGGAACGAATCTGACATAATCATTTGCAATTAGCTCTAAAGACTTCATCGTGTTCTCATAGATTGGGCTGTCTGGGAGGATCAAGGGGTTGACCACTGTCTGGTGCGTCAACGCTAGCTGTGGTTCTGCCACTACCTTTTCCCAGTAGACCTTGACCCGTTTTCCTGTCTTTACCGTGGTACTCATTGTTGCTGGTGTGTCAATTTTACCAATGGTATCTCTTACTTCTGCTTCTGCAGCGCTACTTCCGGGAAGTCCAGAGGTATTTTAGTGCATATGAACCGGGCAGAAGATGATCCGAACGATCTCTTTAAACCATAATGTAAAGTGGGGAAGCAAAGAATGTGGAGTCTGAAACAGAAAGCGTTCTGAAAAGTCACAGTTGATTTTGAATGGCGAAATTGACTATTTGAGATAAAAGTTGTGCGGCGTGCAAAAGGGTGGGCATCGACTGAATGAGGGGAATAAGACTCATCATGCAAGAGTTCAGTGCTCGCTAGTGCGTTTGGTTATATCATTATGCCGACTAATTTTAGGCATCGGAAGAAGGATTTTTTTCCCCCACCCTCCTAATCATTTGCAGTCTAAAAAACGTGCAACATAGACAACCAGAATCTTGAGTGAACACGAGAACCAGCCGTGTACCATTTCATCACACAACTCAACAGCTGGTTGAGATTCAATGGCCCAAGCGGCATGAACTAGTAGAGTTTTTAGAGGAACAGGTCAAAGGAGATTGGGCCTGTCGGTTACGTTACCCCCTGAAAAGATTAGCCAAAACGGCTACATACACAAATCTAATCAAACCAGAGCTCAATGTGATTGTTAAAAAAAAAAATTCAAAATGCTAAACCTGGAGTATACTCCAAAAAATACCGAATCAAAAAAATCTGCTCATTATCGGATTTGAACCAATGATCTTCCCATTACGAGTGGGACGCCTTACCCCTTGGCCAAACGAGCGTGGCGTAAACCGGTTAAGCCATGATACCCAACCGAAACACCAAGTTTGAGTCACATATCACTTAAAAGCGGTATTTTTTGGGCATGAAAGCGCGAGCCACACGAAATGCGGCGGGAATGTCTCAGATACTATACGCGTTAATATGAACGTAAAAGCGAAGGGATTTAAGCTATATATAAATTCTGTAGTCAACATATAACAGATGTACTGGTATTTGGATCTCTAAGTATCATTTGGTTAAAACAACAAGCGTTAATAAAATTCTCGAGCCCCCTGTCCGTGTTGTATTCATAGAACATGAGTTCATTAGATACAGCCAACAATAAGATGCCCCCAGGAAATGAACAGGAAAAACAACAAATATATACATTGCCGAAAAAGACGTTACACTCTACCCAACTATGCCATGAGAGTGACATCATGCCAACCAAAATATAGGTTTACAGCCGTTCCATTAACAATGGCGTCATTCCTGTACCCAGACGTGTAACCCTTGTCAACACAATATCGGTTTAACTCTTGCATGCCTTCGAACAAGTATTTTTCCGGTATCTCCCTGCCGAGACTAGGGTTCCATCCAACCATACAACGGTGATATCTGATACGTCTTTCACCTGGGGCCAACAGCGTGTTTGCATCCTCGATATTATCAATTAACTTAGTACAGTCATTGCGCAGCTTCTCCTTTGTCGCCTCTGGTGCGTAGTTGTAGCAATAAAAGGGGCTGTTTTCTCGTGGGACAGTTCGGAAGAAATCTGGAACAAAGAGTAGTTGAAAGAATTCCCGGTTAGTTGGTGGACATGGTCGGCTATAATCAATTTCATTTGCCTTTGCCTTTGGTGAGTTAGCGCCAGTGGTAGTGTTAGTTCTCTCGTAACATTGACTAGTGTTTGTTACAAACATTGATGCACAGGGTGCAACACAAAAAGGCAAATAATACCAACTTGCTAAACATGGTTGCTGTCGAGTGGTTGAAAGAGCATGGATGAATTCCAATCCTTATCCGCAATCATCCCGTAATAGCCCGTTTGATATATCCAGTTGTTGTTACACCCCATCCCTATCGATACAGGAACGCGGGGGATGACCTCAAACTATGGAAAGAACATGATAGTGCTTGTGGTGATCTGCGAGTCGAGTGTCGCCTAGTTTCACTGTTGCAGCGGTGAAAGCCACTGGCAGAACCATGGTGTAATCAATCCCGTGAGGTGCTCGTTCAGTGAGCGGGAGACGCCGCACGGGTGTGGTTTTATCCGAAGTTCGGCAAATCTCGCCGTCCGACCCGATTGATTTGTACTGACCGACGCGATTTCCTTTTCTAATTACTCCTAACATTACACTGGCATAAGTATGACGGCACAGATTGGGTTTGTAGGTAGCAGTTGACTCCCATGCTTGAAAAAACTAACAGAGACATAGATTGGACTAGGTGCAATGGGCATTGAGATGGCCCAGAACCTGCAAAAGCACTTGGCCAACACGGGCTCGCTCCCGTTGATGTATTATAATCGTACAGCTTCGCGAGGGTTGCCCCTAAAAGAGCTTGGCGCCGTCGAATCAACCATTGGCGACATATCATCAAAGTGCGACATTGTATTTACGATGCTTTCAAACGACGATGCAGTCGAGTCGGTGGTTCAGGAATTGACGACACAATCCCTTAATGGAACAATCCTGGTAGACTGTTCCACTGTCAGTCCGGAGACCGATACTAAGCTTGCTAAGCTGGTGTCAGATAAAGGTGGCAGGTTCATGGCAAGCCCTGTGTTCGGCCCTACGCCAGTGGCCCGTGCAGGAACGCTTATATTCGTGGTGGCAGGTGATAAGGATTGCAAGGACCAGATCACGCCGTATATTCAGAATGTAATGGGCAAGAAGGTCATGTACTTGGGCGAGGATCATGCAAAAGCGGCAATGATGAAGCTCAGTGGTAATAGCTTTATCTTGAGCATGATGGAGGTGGTTGCCGAGGCGCATGTCATGGCTGAAACCGTGGGCATATCGCCAGAGTTCATGACGGAATGGTCACAGGCCTATGCTGGAGATACTGTGGGTATTTACTTTGGAAAAAATAGCAATGGAAGCTACGATCCGGCTCCAGGACAGCAGCCTATGTTTTCGGCTGCAAACGCGAGTAAAGATATAGTTCACGCACTGGAGCTTGCTGCTGCCCACAATACAGACTTGCCGACCTTAAAAAGAGTTCAGCAAAATCTATCCAAGGCCAAGGCTATCAAGCAGAAGGGTTACGAAGAGCTTGACGTTGGGTCGGTTTACGGTGTAATCAGACACGAAGCAGGACTAGGGTTCGAGAATGAAGCAGTTAAAAACAATCTAGAATCTACTTAGACTCTCCTTCAAAAGGCTATCTAAATTTTGCATGGAAAGTGGCTGTTCCCACGTCTCGTGGCACCATTTCTCTTGGAATGGGCGGATGTATTGTTGGAACTTGGTCGAGTCGTTGCCTTCTTCGACAAACTTGAAGAACTCGCTCCAGATAGTCTTGTAGTAATCCACCACTCCGTGCCATTGCTTGGACGCATAGAAGTCGATTTGGCCCACAGGACCCCATAGAGTCAGCTGGTTTCTGGCGTTGAATTCCCATGATGGGTCATCTCCCCATCGCTTGGCCTTGTTGATCCAGGTACCTAGATCGTAGAAAGGATCCACTGAAAGGACGCTGTCGAGCAATTCCAGAGTGCCAACCATCTTTTTGCCCAGGTCGGACAAGTCCTTTGGCGAAGTTCCGTTTCGGTATTGAAGAGTGTACTCGGTCCAATCTTCTTGGAAAGAATTGGAGAGTGCCTGTCGAGTGACGTCGACAAGGTCGTGGAAGAACTGAGGTTGCTTTAGCCAGCCTGGGTTCTTCAAGGCAAATCCAGCGAATTCCTTGAAGATTTCGGTAAACTTGTCGTTGTCGTAGTAAATGACAAAGTTTGGATCGTCAGCAGTGTACTTGACGTTTGGAATGTGTTCAAAGATGCTCTTGGGCACTTCGGTGAGGCCAGTGCTCTGGTCATTCGTGTACACCAGGTCCACCAGCTTTTTCCACAAATCAATCAACTGAGTTGGAACATCATTTGGTCCGTATCGTGCTTTGATATACGATTCTGTGTAATCGTCAATGTCAATTGCTTCGCTGCTCCAAGCTTGTTGGAACATTAGTGTATAGTCAATGTCATTGCCTTCGTAACCTTCAGGGGTGTTACCGATACCAATCAAGTTTGGCTGGCTCTTTCTAGCTTCAGTGAAATTTTGAGTCAAAATCTGGAACGACCCTTCAAAGTTGACTGATCCTCCAAAATCGTGCAGCTGGCACCATACCCAATCATGACCAAAGTATCCTCGACCTTGGTCATCTTCAACTCGCTGGTATTGAGGATGGCCCTCGGCGTACAAATCCAAGACTAGCAATTCGCCATGTTTGAACCCGCTGAAGAATGCCTGAGCAGTTTCTTTGGTCCAGAAATCTGGCTGGTTTTCGAGGAACCAGCCTTGAACCACTTGAACGGCTTGGTCGTCGTTGGCCCTGATAGAAGAATAGCACAGGGACGACATATTTTTCAAGTAATCAGACGAGTTTGATGGCGGGCTCAATTCATTGAAAATGTCCAACGCATAGTAATGAGACACATCACCGAGTGCTGCCTTCTGCTTTTCCATGTACACCTTCTGGATCTTGGCAAACAATTCGTCGGTTGGATTCAAGAACGTATCACGGGAATTGGCCTCGCCAAACCCGTTCCAATCGCTTGCATTGTAGGTGTTTGCGTCTGGGTAAATCTTTGAAATCTCTCGTGGCACAAACCCAGTGAACACTGGCAATACTGGCTGAATACCAAGGTCAGACATACGGCTAACAATCTTCTTCTGCAAATCAAGCTGTTGCTGCAAGTACTCTGGTCCTGTAGTGACGTTCCATTGGCCCTGGATATTACCGAATCGATTCCAAGGCAAGAAAGCTGGGCCCGAGATAAAATCAAGGATGCCTTCCTTGGTAAAATCAAACTCCAACAAAGTGTCATACAGCAATTGTTCATATCCGTTCCATTGCAATGGCAAATTGACCCCCATCAGTGCTAGCCAATCGATGGTCTTTTGCCAGTCATCCCACATGTCAAACGCATAGGTGTAGCCATGGGTCACGGTGTTGGCACTGTGTCGAAGCTCAACCACTGCTTCGCCGCTGATTTTCCTGCATCCACTGCTGCTACAGAGATCAGGGAGCTTTTCTAAATCGCCCAGAGTCGATCCAGTCAACGCAATTGATACATGTCCCTCTTCCTTCAAGTACTGGTACAACCCCGCAGATAGACCACTTTTGGTTGCCGAAGTCACCTTGATCTTTTTGGAATGGGGATTTTGAGTGACCTCGAACGCATCATGTGTACCATCGCCATGAGACAGACTGGTATCTAGCTCAAATTCAAACCTGTTTGCGAGTTTTGGCAGTTGACGCTTAACTAGCTCGTAGTGCCCTGAAACATCTTCCTTAGGCACCACTCCGCCTAGTGCTACCCCAGCAGCCAATGATAGGAATGAAAATCTCATTTTCTGATTTATTTACTCCATTATTTGCTATCCAGACCGGACCCTTTTATACAATTACATGCTATCGTGCTCCTCTTTTCGAAATCTCCTCCCACGTTCTGTGTTTGTGGCACCTTGCAACTGCGGGGCATGCACACCGCACTATCAACGCAACATCGGACTCCCTACCCATAGTTCGCCCTGAATGCTTCCAGGTTCCCGCCGCAGGTACCTTTAGTCCCGAGTCCTAACGTGGCAATGCATGATAGTATCTGACCTGGTAGTGTTGCGCTCCAATAAACCAGCGAAACACTGCAATGCATTGTCAACTCTTTCGATGGACCGGATGGTAGTGAGTGGGCTTGGCTTGGGGCCTGAAACGCAAGCCAAGCCATTATCATGTTACATTATCGAATGCGACACGGGTGGGTTCTGTTTTATCCGGGGAATGGAGCGAATTGACGGGTTACGATCTCGGTGATTAAACGACCTATCTATTCCTATCTAATTTTTTACGGCATCTTTCAATTTGCTCAAAAGGTCCTGGTTGGAGTAAGTCGACATGGTCTGTTCTAACTTGTCGTGACACCATTGCTGCTGGAACGGCAGGATATATTCGTTGAATTTAGCTGGATCACCGCCGTCTTCGAGATAGTTGAACCATTTGGACCAGATCGGTCGGTAATAGGAGCTGATCAAGCCCGACCATTGCTTGGAAGCATAGTAATCGATTTCACCAGTTGGACCCCACAGAGAAATTTGATTTCGTGCGTTGAATTCCCATGCGTCTTTATCGTCAGAGTCGGTGCCCCATTTTCGTGCCTTTTCGATCCATCTGGACAAGTCAAAGTTGCCGTCAAACTGCAGAATACCGTCCAAGAAGTCGAGAGTAGCAACCATTTTTGCACCGAGGGCCGAAGTTTTCTTTGGGTTGCTGGAATCAAATTGGCCAATCAAGTCGATGTAGTCTTGACGGAAGGAATTGGCAAATACCTGACGGGTGATGTCAACCAAGTCATAGTGATAGTGAGCTTGGAAAAGCCATTGAGGATGGGTCAATGTGAAGCCAACAAGGTCTTTCCAAATGTGTGTAAGCTCGTCATTGTCATAGTAAATCAAAGTAGAATGGATCCCAGTTATGTTGGCCATGTTTTTAAACGTAGGCACCTTCTCAAACACACTCTTGGTGACAGCAATGACACCCGTGCTTTGATCATTTAGATACACTAGATGAACCAACCGTTTCCATATATCCACCAATTCGCTTGGCACATCAGACGGTCCATAACGTGCTTTGATATACGATTCAGTATAGTCGTCAATATCAATGGCTTTGCTGTTCCAAGCTTGTTGAAGCATCAAATTGTAATTGATATCGTTGCCCTCAAATCCCTCGGGTACGTTTCCAACACCTACCAAGTTTGGATGCTGGTGACGAATATCGGTGAAATTGCTGGTCAGAATTTGGAATGAGCCTTCCAAACCCATGTTGCCCCCAAATACATGCAATTGGCACCACACCCAGTCATGGCCAAAGTAACCATGACCGTTGTCATCTTCGACTCTTTGGAACTGCGGATCGGCGTCGGAATACAGGTCTAGTACTAAATATTCGCCTTTCTGAGCCCCAGAAAAGAATGCTTCGGCACGTTCTTTGGTCCAGAATTTCTTTTGGTTGTGCAGGAACCAGCCGGAAATCACCTGAACGGCTTGATCATCGTTGTCCTTAATAGATTTGAATGTCAATTGAGACATGTTCTTCAAGTAGTCAATTTCACCTGATGGTGGACTCAACTCGTTGAAAATATCCAATGCATAGTAATGAGAAACATCCCCCAACGCTGCTTTCTGCTTTTCCATATAGACTTTTTGGATTTTGGCAAACAAGTCATCGGTGGGGTTCAAGAAGGTGTCATGGGAATTTGCATACCCGAAATCTTGCCAGTCACTAGCATTATATGTGTTTGCATCTGGATAGAGTTTGGAGATCTCTCTTGGCACGAACCCAGTAAACACCGGCAGAACAGGTGTAAGTCCTAAATCAGACATACGATGGACGATCTGAGTCTGAAGATTCAAGTGTTCCTTGAAATATTTTGGATCCACGGTCACGTTCCAGTCACTCTGGATGTTTCCAAACCGGTTCCATGGCAAGAACGCAGGGCCCGAAAAGAAGTCGAGAATTCCGTCAGAAGTGAAATTAAACTCCAATAACGTCTCATAGAGTAGTTGTTCATAACCATGCCATTGCAATGGAAGATTAACCCCCTGGAGTGCCAACAAATCGATTGTGTGCTGCCATTCATCCCAGCTGTCAAATGCGTAGGTATACCCATGGGTAACAGTGTTAGCCGAATGCCTGACGTTCACAATGGCTTCACCGCTTATTGTCTTGCAGTGTCCATTGGAGCCGCACAACTCCGGCAATGATTTGAGGTCTTTCAAGGTAGAACCAGTCAACGAGATTGAAACATGGCCCTCTTCGGTCAAATATCGGTACAATCCAGCAGACAACCCGCTCTTGGTGGAAGCCTGGACGGTGATTTTCTTGGAGTGTGGGTTCTGACTCACTTCAAAAGCATCATAAGTACCGTCGCCGTGATCCAGATCAGGAACTATTTCGAAGTCAAAATCGTTGGCAAACTGTGGCAATTGCCGTTTAACTAGATCGTAATGGCCGGAAACTTCCTTGTGTGGCACAACTGCTGCTAGTGCTGCTGAACCAGCGAAGACAAGAATATTCAGCTTCATTATACAATACTCTGTAGGGAACTATAACCAGATTCTCGTTTGTATTTATAAACAAAATCTACAGGCCCCCGCATGATCGTAGGTACGGTACCATCACAATGTCTCAAAATTGTCTCTGCCCCTCTGTCGCCGAGTAAGGTCCACCTAGCCGTGCCTATCCCACTCGGCGTAAATGCCGAACATTGCAGCGATCATTTTGATACTACTTTTGTATAACTTGTTCTGACTATAAGTCTAATGTAATGTTACGTTGTTTTCCGCAATGTTTTGGAGTGTCACGTTTGCAGGTGGCTTTCTTCTTTTTTAAAAAAGAAGCAAAAACAGTATTATGTGGAGTCCTACGATCTCCGCTGGATTGTCGCGATGTGCACGTTCTACTGTTTTTGCTTCTTTTTTAAAATAGAAGACAGGGGAAGAGAAGGAATATCGAGAGGTAGTGGATTATTAGTGCATTAATATATATTATTAGGTTCTAGAATA
The DNA here is from genome assembly GCA_003707485.3 of Blastobotrys proliferans. Taxonomy (NCBI): domain Eukaryota; kingdom Fungi; phylum Ascomycota; class Dipodascomycetes; order Dipodascales; family Trichomonascaceae; genus Blastobotrys; species Blastobotrys proliferans. The sequence goes on from PPJI03000097.1 coordinate 35,768, forward strand.
GGTTAGTTAGCATAAGGCGAGTTACCTCGGAGTCGTCGACCGAATTTATAGAGAACAACTGGAATTGCAATCATAAAAACAGTGGCGATCGCAAGAATTGTGCAGCCCCATCCAACAGGATACTCGGTTGGACCCAAGTGCTTATACATGATGTTTGCAAACAGAGGGAAAGCTGATGCAAAGCCAGCTCGGAACAAACCATTGCTAGCAAATACCGAAGCCATGTATCGTGGGAAGCCAAATGCCAAAAAGTTGAACATTGTTTGGAAAATGATAAAACCACCACATGAGAAAATACCGGCACCAAACAATGTGCCAATCCAATGAGTGTGGTAAGACGAAGCCCAGGCAAAGATGATCAATCCAACTGGCAAGAATAAAGAACCAATGATAGCTGATGGCATGAATACTTCAGCTTCCATGCTTTCACCTCGCTTCAATGGCTTTGTGAATTGTTCGTTGATGATGAGGATATAGAGGATAGCTCCCATCATACATCCAATGGCAACTGCCATATATGAAACACCTTGAGCAATCAATGTGAAGTGGTGAATGCCGCTTAAGACAATTGGGAATGCCTCAAAGAAGGTGTAGAACACTGAATAGATAAGTGCGATATAGCTGTTGACGGCCAAAACCATTGGTTCTCGAACAGCAATTTCAATTGGTCGCCACAAAGTGCTGATAATTGTCTCTTTGACAGACAGAGCTTCGATTTGCAAGTGGCCCTGAGAAATGATTCGATCGTTGCCAGTGATTCGCTGCAATCGCTGTGCCTTTCGGTAAAGCAGAGTCATTTGAGAAGATTCTGGCAAGAAGAATGCAAGAAGGATCAATGCAAACCCTCCGAGAATCAACAAAAACCAGAAACACCAGTAAACGTCGACCAATTGACTGAACACACCTCCAATCAATGGACCAAACACTGGACCACATACTGCACAGAGCCCCCAAGTAGCGAGCCCAATTGGCAGCCGTGGCATTGAGACGACATCACCAACACTGGCACCTCCAGTTGCTAGAGCTGGTGATGCAAAGAAACCTGCTAGGAATCGTAACACACACAATGATGCAATGTCTCGAACCATGGCAGTAGGAATCTGCAAAATCACAAAGATAAAGAGGGTTGCAATATAAATATAAGTTCTGCCAACTGCAGGATGCTCAGATAATGGCGAAAAGATCATTGGACCTGTGCCGTATGCAATAACAAATAGAGACATTGGAAGAATGGCCACCACCTGGCCCACATGCATGTCCTCCATAATCTGTTCAATGCCTGGAGTGTAGATTGAAGAACCGATATAAATAGAGACGGTTAACAAACCGATTTGCATCAAGAATAGAATCTTCTGATAAGTGGGCCAATTCTGAGGGTTTTCTGGATCATCATCGCCATCCCATTCCACCAATATTCTATCATCACCGTTTCGCAATTCGGTGGTGGTTACTCTGGTCGCGATGTCTTCTTCGTCATTTTTCTTTTCAGAGGTAAAGCTCTGGTTTGATTCACCAGAAGTGGACCCATTTCCAGTATATTTGCTGGGCACTTCATAACCTGGTCTTTCTTCGGGATGCTGTAGATACTTGTGGCCCGAGATTGAATAGATCACACGGCCAACAAATGAATCTCTAAAAAAGATATGTGACATTGTTGTTTGTCTGTTGAATTGATGGATAATGGAAAGTAAACAACCCAAGAAGATCAAGGGATATTTATATCAAACGAACAGTGAAGTAAATGGGAGGGGGCTTAGGATTTAAGATTCGCAAACCCCGAAACCATATATATTACAAATAGATACTTTAAACTATTTGACATGCATAAACAAAAAATTTTCATGTGCCTGTTACTCACAACTGGTGTCTCACCAAATGCACCTTGACCGTTTGAGCTAAACCTTTGCTTCGGAAATAGCAAATGTTTTGTTTGTTGAGAGCCCCCTCAGCTTTGTTCAGTCAACGTAAGCTATGGGGACCTGCTGACCAATTGAATACGGTGGCAATGACATGCATTGGTCAACCAAAAAGGTAGCAAGAAAGGTAGCGCTGGCACTGGCACAAGCATGGTTCCACAACAATGGGGTTTGCCATGATTGCTGATAAATCATGATTTGAAATTAACTTTCGCGCGGCTGAAACACTACGGTAACAGCGCAGCGTCGCCGCCGCCCACGAAAATTTTTGCATGCAAAGTAGGGTGGGTTGGTGGGTTTGCCCGTTTTAGTATATTTCCGCCCCTATACGGCACCATACGATCAAACACTAGCTTGTCGCGTATCAATTGAATCGACCAGCTAGATCCACACTACTAACATATGTTATGGCCCTTGGTTGCTTAGTGATTTGGGTGTTTGAGTTGCGTGGTCGGCGATACCGTCGGTGTTGATTACGTCAGCTGTGCTAAATCCGACACTCAGGTGAGGCGAGGCGTGAGTCACGAAGTTATTAGCCATGATTCGCCAAGAAGCGACTCCCACACTTAAAAGTCATTTTGAACCACGGGTTGGTCGGAGGGAGCCGATGGTTCCTTGTTGGTTGGTTGACCGGCAACGTACCTGGTCTCAACAAGTTCGAATGTTGTGTTGAATTCGGACGGGCCACCTCCCGCAAAGGTCATGCGTAGCGACGTGGGAGGATGTACTGCCAGCGTGCATACTGTGTGCGGCGCATGCGGCTCAAGGAGCCCCACTCCACTGTCTACTGTTTTTTGCTTCTTTTTTTAAAAAAAGAAGACACCACGCTAGGGTCATGTCCACGTCAAGTGCGCTTAGGGTGACGTCTTCTTTTTTTTGGAAAAAGAGAAGCAGAAAAACACTAAACACTGGGGGTAATAACGACCACTGTCTACTGTTTTTTGCTTCTTTTTTTAAAAAAAAGAAGAAACCATCCTAAGGTCATGTCCACGTCAACGTGCGCTAGCAAAAAAACACTAGACGCTGGACTGGGGTCTGCCGCCGCACTGCGCTTCGGATATCCGATTCTCCTGTTGGGACTGGCCGGACGGACCGCACATCATCACGATGGCTAAGGACTAGACACATTTTCATACGTACAAATAGCATAAAATACAATGGCACGCCCCAGGCGAAAAGTGTCCAAACAAAAACAACAAGCACTTAAAGAAAAACGTAAACAAGGGTCGACATCCTCAAGTAAAGAGGAAGAACTCGAAAAACTTAAACAACGGCAACGAGAGCGAAGAAGACGATTACTATGGCCTGACGACGATTTATCACCGGCTGGCAAGGGCCATAACCATGCTTCAACTGAAGATGATACAGAGTATGAGGACGAATATGACTATTACCATGGCTACGATGATCATGATGATGAAGTTGCTGGACACGCAGAGGACTATTTCGATGAAGTGGATGGTAACGAAGATGAAGATTTTATCTGTGAAACGTCCTGTCCAAACCCAAACTGTAAAAACTATAGCATAGATGCATGTGCAAACTTTCAAATACCTTCAAATGCATTCTTAGTGAGAACAATCTTTGAAAACATACCCCAGTTAACAATTGCCAAGCTGGAAAGCAAAGGAGCGGTTACAGACATTATGGGTAATCGATATGGGCCATTTGAAGTGAAACGAGCAGATAATCGAGATTTTCTAGTGTCTTGTTTAGAGCCAAAAGATTTGGAACGTATTATTAAGGATGAGATGATTGTTGTGGATGGGTATGAATACTCTGCAAAGGTGCTTCCTACCGGCACGGATGGGGACTTTTTCAGGGATTATCATCATGATAATATCAACAACAGTTCAGTCAATCCGTGGTTTATTACGTTTAAGCAGGATTTGAAGCAAGGGTTGACGTCGACGTTTGCGTCGAATTTGGCCAAATATGACCGTATTGGTGAACTGATCAAAAACGGCAGACAACAACTCGAGATTGATTAAAGTACTCTTTTTACTGTTTTTTTGCTTCTTTTTTTTCAAAAAAAGAAGTCATTTATTATTGAACAATTATTAATCAGCTAGACCGTTACGCCGGCCCATTGCAAAACTTTTAGACTGGAAACTACAATAAAGATGGTAGTAGGCAGTGTCAAGACGACATAGCCCCAGAACAAGACCCCGGCCATCTCTTTTTCAAAGACCTGGTTGAGTTGGCAGATCTGTGACAGCTGGATTGCCGGAGGAGCTACGGTCAATATAAAGGCGGCGAGCAGGAAGATTGGATCATCAAGGATTGACACTTGGATGAACTTGACACTCAGCGCAATAAGGGGTAGCATTACCAGCGAAGGAATGACCATTCGTGCTAGTAATGATGCAAGGACGATTTTTGGGTAGTTTGGCGTCGGCTTGGATTCGCTATCAGGAGCTAAGTTGGCTCCTAATACTACCAAGATCATTGGAATGGCCACGCCTCCCAGCTGTGTGATCGCCTTGGTGATTGTGTTCTGGATGAAACCTTCGTTTTCAAACATTTCCCTCTGGATTGGTGGGATCGATGCCACCATGATCGCCACCAACATTGACCACAGAGGTATGTTCATGAATGCCATTACACGTTTGTAGATGGACTTTAATCGTCCCTTCCATGTAGTCATAGATAGGTTTTCCTGCGAAAGAAGGAATCGTCTTTTTAGGTGCACCAGGTTTTGCAGTGACACTGTTGAACTGGACGTGCTGAACGGCAGTTCATTGACAGTCAAGTGTGTGTTGTTGATGTTACGCTTGCTACTGCTACCGGGGTCTTGATCTTGATCTTGATCCGCATCTTCTGAGTTTGAATCTGAGTTGTCAGAGCCAAAGCCAGAGCTTGTCGCTTGGTATCCTAGGTGATTGTCATTTTCCGTGATGAGGGGCAATCGAGCCTCATCATCCTCTCGGGTAGGATATTGATCGGCAGGCTCAGGTTTAGCCAACAGAGTGTTATAGCCCCAGGACCACCTCAATATCTGTCCCAGCTGTTGAAACACCAGTAGATATAGAAGGCCCCTGGAGGCCACATCGTCGGCATTGTCGTTCTCAATGTCGGGCCATTCAAGAGGCAAAGTGTATGCCAACGAAACGGTCAAAGTGACTGGTAAACTGTTTGAGTTACCAAACACCGCCATTGCAGTCACAAAGTTGGCTTCAGGAATTGTGAATTTTGCCATCCTCGACACAAGTTTGGCCGAAAGATAAGAGACGGCGGTCGATATCACAAACAACAGGGGCACTACTGCGATATCGATGAGCGCTTCGAGCGACAGTGAGCTAGCTAATTTGCTAAAGATCAAACATGGAGTGAACAATTGAACGTTAAGCGTTGAAACATGACGTTGAACGGTAGGCGTGAGAATCTTGGACTTTGCTGCGAAATAGCCCAATAAGCAGATAATGACCGTTTGAAAAACTGCCTGGAAGGTCAATCTTGTCAAATCCCAGAAAGAGAGGTCATTTACTTGCATAGCTTGATGGAGTAGGTAGTAAAAGAGTCGTCGTCTTCTCACAGACAACAAAAGAAGGAAGTTTATTCCACCGGGATGGGATTTTTATCTATATAAGCTGTTACAACGATGCATCGGAGCAACAAGAAGAGCAGCCAGGCCGATTTCCGACTGAACAATTAATTGCGCCTTGTTAGACTAGCACACACGCCGCCCGCCGATCCACAATTTAAGCGGATTCAGCACGTTTTTATCTTTAAGGAAGTGGCGACTTTTTTTTTTCCCCTTGAACTGAACTAGATAAGACATGCGCTAGCGCATGAGAAGTGTGTGAGACCTGAGGCCAGGGATTCTATCGGATCTGCGAATATCGGTGCGGCGTTTGGCCATTGATTTCGACGAACTGAGGCTTTCTTCTTTTTTAAAAAAGAAGCAAAAACAGTCAACGGAATGTACTGGGGTTGTGGTTTTGCTTCTTTTTTCAAAAGAGGTGAGGTGAGTGCATCACAGGCCAAGCAGACGCCAGCACGTCATCTCGTATCAGCGCATCATCAAGATACCAAGAAAAAATATATAGACGCATGTATAAAATATATAGTAGTAATTATTTCTTGTTCTTGTTTGAGGTGGAGTCCTTTGGCAGCTCCTTGACGTAAGGGATGAACTCTGGTTCACCTGGAATGTATCGTCGCAGCACCTCAGGAATCTTGAGACCGTCTTCGGTCTGGTAGTTCTCTAGAATACAGCACAGAGCACGTTCGGTGGCTGTCAATGTGGAGTTCAAGCAGTGGACATACTTCTTTTCTTTATCAGTCTGTTTCTTGACACCACATCGAATTTCAAGGTTTCGTGATTGGTAGTCGGTACAGTTGGAGCATGACACCAATTCCTTGTATTCGCCCTGGTATGGGAACCAAGCTTCCAAGTCGTACTTCTTAGCGGCCGCGTTGTTCAACTCGCCAGAGACAATGGCAACCAGTTGGTATGGTAAGCCCAATGATTTGTAGAATTCTTCAGCGTGGCCGATCATCTTGTCGAATTCCTGCCATGAGTTTTCAGGTTCAGTGATACAGAACTGTTCGATCTTTTCGAACGAGTGCACTCGGAAAATACCCCATGCGTCTTTACCGTGCGAACCAGCTTCTCGTCGGAAACAGCTGGAGTAGCCGGCATATCGAATAGGAAGCTGTTGTTCTGGTTGATCGAACCATTCATCAGAGTGGTAGGCTGAGATTGGTTGTTCGGAGGTTGCAATTAGATACTTTTCATCGTCACCATCCATGACTTTGTACAATTCTTCATCGAATTGCGACAATTGGGCAGTCTTGGCCATGACTTCCTTGTTCATCATGACTGGAGCTTGCAATGGGGTGTAGCCCCGTTTGGCCAAAAAGTCCAAACCGTAGTTGATCATAGCTTGATTCAAGAACACACCGTAGTTTCGCAAAAAGTAGCCTCGGTGGCCAGCAATCTTGGTACCTCGTTCCTGGTCAAACCCGTCTAATCGAGTCAACACTTCGTGATGAGATAATGGTGCACGTTTTTCCTTATCAACGACCACTCCTTCTGGAGCCCAGGTTCGAATCAACTCGTTATCGACTTCGTCCTGAGAAACTGGCACTGATTCGTGAACAATATTGCCAATCAGGTTGACCTTCTTTCGCATCTGGGCTTCAGCAGTGTCTGCAGTTTCCTTAGCTTGTGCGATTTGTTTTTCAATTTCACCCTTCTTTGCAACCAATTCGGATGGGTCTTCCTTGGCCTTGTATTTCTTGCCAATTTCCTTCTGAACAGCATTTTTCTCTCGGTTCAATTGATCTGCCTGGAATCGCACTGGATTCGATCCATATTATTGGACGAGATGTTAGTATCAAATCGCGTCCAGTCTGTACTACTTACGTTTCGTCCAGTCAGAGTATTCCTGGATGATTTCATCAACAATTTCGACGCTGTCGCCTCGAGCTCGTTGGGACTTTCGAATTAGTTCAGGGTTGCCGCCCTTTTCTTCGATGAATTGAATGATATCCAGCATGTTGTAGTGCGGTGTGCAGGGGGTGGATTAGGTTGTGGTGAGCTGTTAAAATGCGAGAAAAATTTTTGGTGGTGAAAAAATTTCGTGATGCGACGATGTTTAGTTCGCTACTCAAAACACTGAACCCGAACCAGACGAAATTGCCAAACCCACTGGGATTTTTTATAGAACCATCGCTCTGAGTCAGGATTACTCTACTGAATCAATTTAGCTAGAATGACTGAATATATAGTATAGTATAGTATAGTTGGCATGTGACGGGTTGTCCGATGTCGAGCGATGAGTCAATGAAGTCTGTGGGGAACCGGCAGTGCGTCTTCTGTGATGTTCTTCTTTTTTAAAAAAGAAGCAAAAACAGTGCCTGCGGCGCCTCTTCTACTGTTTTTTGCTTCTTTTTTTAAAAAAAGAAGAACCCATCCTATGCGTAACCAAGCCCCAGCTGACCTGCTCACTCATCGTCACGTGACACCCAGTATCGCACCCTTGGCTCCGGGCATGGTCAGAGAGAGACACTAGACAACACAGTACGGTCATGGACGAAGGCGCATGGCAGCAGTCGCTGCCGTTTATCGTGGTCGTACGGGACCAGTCCACGTACCAGATCCCTATAGCATCAACAGCACTGGGCAACAGTGAGGACAATACCAACAACACAGTCAAGTCGCAGTCCAACTTGACGTCCAACTCTAGCAGTGGCACCTCTGAAGATAACAGTGGGGACTTTATTACCCAGATGATCTACCCAGAGGTGAAGTACGTGTTTGCAGATGACGACTTCAACCCTACAGTGGATGCGCTGGAGCAGGATAACGAGAATGTGTCGCTGATTGTGGACCTAGACGACAACCACAAGATCAGTGGCTACAAGTCGCTGTCTTCTTCGTGGCAGATCACGAACGCTACGACGTCGACCTCGTCCGCACCTTCGTGGATGCCGGATCATGGCTCGATTAAACTATTTATTGACGGTACCCAGAGCACCACCACGACGCTACGCAAAAGACAACCGCATGGGACATTACAGGACACCAAAGACCTGATTCAGGCAATAAAAGACCGTTCGGCCCAATTAAATCAATTATTATATAATAAAAATACAGATGAAACGAACGACAACGAGGGAAGCAGCCCTTCACCTCTGTCGTAACCGTTTGGTCACTCGAGAAGGAGCCTGAGTGGGTGCTGGAACACCAGTCGTGTTGCTAGTACTTGAGCTGGTGTTTGGTGGTGGTGCCACCATCTTCTTGTCCTCTACGATGGGCAAGTTCTCTGCATGTGTTAGCTCGTTCAGTGGCATGCGATCATCGTCCTCGTGCCTCCTTTTCCGCGGATTGGCTGTGGCCGGCTGTAGATGGGCCAATGCATGTACAGATGTTCGTATTTTATCTAAACATTCGAGTGTAAACTTTTCGGTGCCACTCCAGTCATTGTCTGAGATGTCCACATCGGCGGTGTTCCTCTGCATCCCTTCCTGCATGTCGTCTAGAGTATGTTTGAGAGAATCCAGCACTTTATGGAAGGTACCGCATACAGACGCTACCTGACCAGTCACGAGCTCGCCGTGCTGTCTATTCTGCCCGGCAACACCATCCAAGAACTGGTCAAGAGCCTGGATGTTCTGTTCTACGGCGCCCACTTGTTGTTCAATGGTTGCTGCCGTATCTGCTTGGAATTGGTCCGTGGCACGAGTGATGCCAGCTTGTTGACCATTAACATTGGTGGCGACGGTAGCCAGTTGCTGGGACAGCGACTGGGTAGTCTCTGATACCGATTTGAATGACTTTTGGCCGTCATCAATTATCTGCTTGACTTTGGTCTCGGGTTTGTTAGACAGCGAAGGTGCCATTACCTGCGACACTGCCGACTCAATGCGGCTCTCCGACTCGGCATACTCGTTCACAAGTGCAGACATCTGGCTCATTAGTTGTTGTCGCTTGACTGCAGATTGACTGCGCTCTTTCTCTAGACATGCTTTCAAGGTTTCAATCTGCTGTTGGTACTGCGACTCGGCATACTTTGACGACTGCTCCATCAGAGCCAGCAGTTCTTGAAGCTCTTTTCTCTGCTTGTCGTGTTGCTGCTGCTGTGAGGCCATTGAGTCTTTCAGCAGATGAATGATTGAATCTACGGGCTGCTGGATGTCTTGTTGGAACGAAGACATTTGCAGGTGCAGTGACGAGCACATGCTGTTCGCACTGGTCATCAGAGTCTTCAGTCCATCTCGGACACGACTTTTGATGTCGTCTCGAACATGATCTACGTTGTCAAACATGGTTTTCAGATTAGTCTCAGAATCACCAGTACTCTTTTTGAGCCCTTCAGTCATTGTGTCCAAGTTGTTTAGGCTCTGGAGCACAAAGTCCGAAGCTGACGAGATTTTGGCTAGCTCTGCATCCGCTATAGATTGCAGTCTACGTTGCAGTTCCACAGACATTGTGGAATGTTTAGACGAGTAGTGACGCAACTGGCCTTCTACTCTCTCCACAGAACTGGTAATATCCGTAGAGCTTTGCTTAATCACACCCTGTGCCTTCCTGTCAAACTCTTGTTTCTGGTTGATCTTTTCCATCAAGTCGTTGACATCATTAATTGTTTGGTTAACAGTATCAAGCAGGTCGTTAGGCAGCTTAGTACCCCCCGTGGCCTGCAACACCACATTACGCGACGTCCTCAGTTGTCCCTCAGTGATGTTCAGACTAGCCATCGTTTTACCCAAGTCGTGGCTCGACGATTCTAGCTCTTTATTGACCTGTTTAAGCTGGATCTTGGTGTTTTCAACCAAGTCCCTGGTGGATTTCAGTTGCTCGTCAACCGTCTCCAACCGCCGTTGTTGATCCTTCACTAGGATAGTCTGGCTCTCTTTATCGGCCATCATCTCCTTGTAGTTTTCAGAATCCATATAAATACCGTTCTTCTTACGGGTAGCAGCCAGATCCTGGCGGAGTCGTTCCATCTCAGCAGCATAGTCTTTTAGCAAGCTTTTCTTGGGTATTGTGCTGTTGACTTGTGGTTTATTTTTGATATTCTTGGCTCTACTAGCATATTCCAGCGTACTCAGTGTCTCTTCCACGTTCACCATGGCTGGGCTTATCGTAGCAATGATACAGGTCTTTGTGCGTCCACCCAGAGAGTCCTGAAGTAGACGCGTTAGTTTAGATTCTCTATAGGGAACATGAGGACTTTTGTCCACCAGTGAATTGATCACTCTCCCTAGAGTTAGCAGAGATTGGTTAATCATCCCCGCTTCTCTAGCTCGCTTATTCTCTGCTCCACTCTTTCCAACGTTTTCGGACCCTGCCAAATCGACCAGGTTAATTTTACTTCGCAAGCACTCTCCATTGTACGAATCAATCGCCACATTGAGCGTGAAAATGGTGTGTGATCTACTTGAATAGTCATTAATCTTGGTAGCAGCTACGTGCCTTTTCCGGAGCCCTGTCTGTAGTACTTTTAGTCCGTTAGTAGCAGAGGTTATATGGTTATCGGTCAACCCCTGGACCGTAACAGTTTTTTTGGCGCTGTCGTCAAAAATCCTGACCTTCTTTCCATCCCCGGGGTCAAGCAGATCACGTAGTTCTTCATTATACAGCTCGATGAACGAGCATGTGACACTGTGATCCTTCTTATCCTCTAATGCACTGAACAGCCGAAAGAGCACTCTTGGAATAATCCCAGCGTCATGGGCATACGAATCATGCGACAGCGAGTCGTCTCCTGACATGGTATATGTCTTTCCTGTACCAGTCTGTCCATATGCGAATACTGTGCAATTCATGCCGCTCAACAAATCCTCCATTACTGGCGATATCACCTCGTCGAATATCATCTGTTGGTCCGCCTCTGCCCCAAACACTCGGTCTAGTGTATACGTTCTATTACCCGTCAGATCGTCTCCAGTTCGTACTGATATTTCGGTCTGCGACGCACTAGTTGTGTCTACCACAATGGGACTATTGGCTTTTGTTTCTCTATCGTTTCGACCCCTACACCGCGTAACCACGCGTATATTGGAGCCCTCGTCTATACTACTCTGGTAGCTTGCCATTCTGGAGCTGCCACTCGACTGTGGAGCCGTCCTGGTAGTTCTCGAGCTTCGCATTATGGTGCGTATTATGTCTATGGAACAATATGAATATCGTGCAGGACGCAGTGTGTCGTTTTGTTTACGTTTGGGAACGGGAAACCACGCGTCTGCAGCGGCTCCGCCGTCGCCATGGCAACCAGGGTCCGTGCGGCGCAGGTGCACTGGGGGGTGGTTTTCTTCTTTTTTTTAAAAAAAGAAGCAAAAAACAGTCTGCCAATGGAATAAACAGACTTCAGGCTTTCTACTGATGACCACGGTTTCTTTCAAAAAGGGCTAGAACAACCGTTACAACCCCCCCCCCCCCCCCCCCCC
>PPJI03000098.1:0-47224 GCA_003707485.3 Blastobotrys proliferans
GTTGTTGTTGTTGTTGTTGTTGTTGTTGTTGTTGTTGTTGTTGTTGTTGTTGTTGTTGTTGTTGTTGCTGCTGCTGCATGGCACCTGGAGGGAATGCTGGCGATTGTGGAGTAGATTGATCGAATGTGACAGACTTTGGTGGTAAAGCAGCTTCTGGGCTGCGTTGCTGCACAACTTGAGGCATCTGTTGATTGCCAACAGTTCGCACTGGTGGACCAGGAGGTTGGCCAGCAAATCTCACAGCACCAGGTGGCTGTTGACGAGAGCCATTCTGTAGAATGCTGCCAGAAGTAGGTTGAACTGGCGAAGCTTCCTCCAATGATGGCATTCGAGCTACAGGACGTCCTGCGCCACCGCCCGTGTATTGAGAAGAATTGGAGGCATTCGAACCGGATCGACTTGGAGCACCTGGATAGTACTGTATGCTGCCATTGGATGGTTGTGATCTCAAGGACCCAAACGACGATTGTGGCGTAGGTTGGTGATGAAGCAAGGACTGAGAAGGGTTATCAGTTGGCTCCATGTACCCATACCCTGTTCGACTGGAAGCAGTGGCAGTAGTACTGTTAGAACCATGTCTACACAAATCGGACTGCGAGTCTGAAAAGTCTGTATCCTTTTTGTATGCAAGGTACTTCTTTGTGCTTTTGCCCTGAGCACCCAAGATGTCTTCAAATGATTCATCCGTTTGTTCGTCGTTATCCAATACAACAGTGGGCAAAGTAGGCTGCTTTGGTAAACGTTTGTTGGCCTCCTTTAGCTCCATAAGACCCTTCTTGTGATGCTTTTGAACCAAGTGCGAAATTCGTCTGTTAATTCTGACACAACAGTACTCTTCAAGCCCCGAACATGTCTTGTCGATGTGTACATACAACGGGAAGGCACACAGCAAGGCAATGATGAATTGCACAATACTGATAACCCAGATAAACAAACTGAAAGTCATGAACCCAAGTACAATGGCTTCCGTTAACGATTTATCGGCGATTTTCTTGATCGAGTCCAAAAATTCATGGTCAAGCTTGACAACAGAATACAGTGTCAAGGCATTCAACACTTGTCTAGGAGAATCAGCAAAAATCAGTCGGATCCAACCCTTGAACGTGAAATATACAAACAACGCCAAATATTCCGTCTTGCTTCTGGACTTGGTGATCTTGGCGAACAGACAGAAGTATCGGTACCCATAAATACTGTACAAATTTCGCGCAATTGGAGTCGAATAGTTCATAGCCACGTTCTTGCTCTTCATAATTGACCATGCTCTAATGAATTCGTAAATCAACAACAAAAGCGATAGAATAATACACCCAGCAAATAGCCATTTGGAAATTTTAAACGGCACATACGGGTCGATTCCACTGGACCATCGGTTCAGAGCCAACAGCATGACTGCTGTATAGATATCTGACCCATATACTGCAAACGATATCAGAATGGTGATATACATCAAGATATAACCAAACAAATACCGACATGATGAAGATTTGAATTGGTTCAGGTCCTAAAGCACACTTGTGTTAGCATTACGTTTAACCCCTTAAAAATGTCTTTCCCACTTACAATCAAGTCAAAACTGGCTTGATCATGGTGTTGTTTCATCCACCTTCTCCTGAACAAACCCATTGCGAATTACAATCAAAAAACAATCCAACTTTCTTTGGAGAGAGAAGGTGTACAAAAATTGTATTAAAAGAGGAGGTTTAGGCCAATTATAGCGTTAAAAAAATTACGTAACTTCAGGCAATTGTGCAGCGCAGCGCCGCTCGTGTCTTTTGCTTATCCTAACTCGTTTCAGAGGGACCCCTTTTTTTAAGATTTTTTTTTGGTTCATTCTTTCGTGGTCGCGTGCCCCGCCAACCACATATTGCGACCGCTATTCTGAATCTGAATCAACCCGACCTGCTGCTAATGCAAGCATCTCAACGTTTCAAGATATGCACTTATCGTATATACATGAATTTTTTGTGTTTGCCCAACTATTGTTGTATCAAGATCTCCCCCCATATATGCATCCTGCCCGCGTGGGTCTCAGGAGGTATCATGTCGAACCGTTTTCTTTGAACTTGTGTAATAAACGGTAGGAAGGGCTATGATATGCGCATGGCTGGCTTGACTGTTGTAGAACGAAGGTAATCCGGGAGGCTGAAGCCGCTCTTTGCGATGGAGTCACGTGCTTTTTTTAAAAAAGAAGCAAAAAACAGTAGAGATATTCTCCTGGCCGTCACGTGCGTATCACGTTTATGGCAAACCAGCAGAATTCAAACGAATGCCATACCTAATATCTTTATATAGTCCAACAGAGAAGGAATGCTCTGGGTATCACCACAACTTTGTCAAGAGGAAGAGTACAGAGGCTGCAATATTATCGTATGCTAATATGAACACTATTCAGGGTTTTGGAACATCATGTAATATTAAATAATTGGCATATTGCAAACGAACAATGGATAGTAACAAACAACTCTCAGCATATCAATTTCCCAATACATTAATAGTATACAAAGATAAAGTATATTGGATAAGTGAAAATGTAAGCTCTGTATACGATGTCCAAAACGATACAGTGGCATTACTATACGAATTAACTAATTTTGCAAATACACAATAAAAATTAGCATAGAAGCAAATCGCTATTCTCAAGATCGTGATCAATATTTACCGATGGATTTGTGAGCACAAAATTCATGTTCCAAATATTTGCAGCGTTTTTGGTGCCTCTATGCAAAAAGGATACTGTCACGTGCAGATGAGTGTGGGTCACGTTGTCTGTGGAGAAAAGGAACCCCGAGGTCGAACGTAGAAGGTGCAGCTTATCCTTAGTTCATTATAAATCAAATCGGGATCGTATATTTAAGCTTAATTACTACAATCTTACTACAAATTGACTAAAATTGGTAATCAGTAGTGGGCTTAGAAATTGTGGTTTGGCACTCGTCATAAATCCTCGATTGTGGGCAGCGCACGGCCTGATTTGTAATACACAAGCAACCAAATGCCACCAATTTAGGTAGCCAAACTTCAATACACCAAGGGTTATAAATATTTAGCAAATTCGTTCATGTATAGTAAAAAAAGAATCAATAAAACAATTGAATATCATAGATCAGAATCAGAATGTCATTACAAGGTAAAGTTGCAATCGTGACCGGGGGATCGCGAGGAATTGGCAGCGCAATTGCATTGGACCTAGCCAAGAAAGGTGCTAGAGTTGCGATTACGTATGTTTCCGACTCATCCAGATCAAAGGCCGACGACATTGTCAAGCAGATTAACGATATTCACGGCGCACCTGGCAATGCAATTGCTATCCAAGCAGATTTAGGTAAAATCGAGTCCAGCGAAATCATTGTCAATGAGACCATCAAGGGTCTACAAACTGATACAATCCACATTCTGATTAACAATGCTGGACGATCTTCCAATAGCTACCTAGGTGAAATTACCCTGGAACATTACGACGACATGTACAATGTGAATGTGCGAGGTGTGATTTTCTTGACTCAAGCAGTGGTTCCATACTTGCCTAAGAAGGATGGTCGAATCGTCAATGTCTCATCCATCTGCTCTACCGCAGGTATGGTTAGCCAGACTGTTTATGCGTCCAGCAAAGCTGCAATTGATGGTTTAACTAAAGTGTGGGCAAGAGAATTGGGTGAGAAGTATCGATGTACTGTCAATGCAATCAACCCTGGCCCAGTGACCACTGATATGTTCAACGCCAATGATCCCGAGTTTGAGAAGTATATTTTCAGAAGATGGGGTCCATCTGTGGAGAACCGACGAGGTGATGTTCAAGACATTGCCGACATCGTTTCATTCCTGGTCTCTGAGGAAGCCCGTTGGGTGACTGGCGATGTAGTGTGCGCTAATGGAGGAGCGTTGTAGTAAATTAATATATATATATATATGTCTAGTCTGTTTATGCATGTGCGGCGGAGCCGCACCACCGTTTTTTGCTTCTTTTTTTTGAAAAAAGAAGACATACGCCTAGGGTAATGTTCTTCCTTCATAAAAAAGAAGCAAAAACATTCAAACGAAAACACAATCAAGAGCGAAATATACTATCGGCAGTGACGGAATTGTCCGAATCTCTTAGAGCCTTGATCAGCTTCACCGTTTGGACTTCATACGATTCATATTTAATGTCATCATGGGTGAACTTGCACTCTTCGGTGAAATTTGCTTTGCTAAAATTTATAGCGTAAGCGTCATTATCTCGGACTATCAAATCTGTTGGTAGCGCATTCCAGAAATGAATCTTATACCTGAATAGATGGTGCACCAGTTCAATGATCAGCCTGCTGTCCATATCCTGGTCCTCGTCCCAAACGGAGTCCCTGGCTCCATCGATTCCTTCAACGTGGATACAAATCTTGTATAGGGAGATTCCGATACTCTTGTACGAGTAAAACCCAAAGTCTATGAAGCGTGGTGAAACAGTGACCTTGTCGTGGTTGCTCGTTATCCGATGATGAGCTTCAAGCTCTTTATGTGTAACTAGAATGCTTTCTGGACTTATATCAATCAAGTACCGGAACGACCAGTCGTCATCATGAATAATCCTCCGACCTGAACTATCCGGTTTTATATCCCCATACTCCGCAGGAAGTGGTGCAAGTGGTGCTTCTGCAAGCTTCCACTTGCTGTTGTTTTGCTTTCTGACCCACTCAATAAACTCGCTCTGGAACTTGCCTTTAGATTGGAGTATGTACCGATACACCAGGCCATTGTCTCAGTCAAATGAATTTCTACTTATTTCGGCTTGAGAATGGTTACTGCGAGTGTCGCTTTCTGTCTTGCCACTAGAACAAATATCGCTGTAATCTTCTTTGAACTTGCTACCCAGGGCATTGGTTATGCGTCTGATGTATTCATGCACGTCGCTATCATTTTCAACTTTGCCATCATCAGGGTAAAAGCCCTTGAAATAGAACATTACAACAATGTTCATGGATACCAGATTCATCATTCCTCGAGCTACTCGGAAAACGAACCTTTCGTCATTGTCCATATGCAGGTAATCTGAAACACTAGTCTGGGTCTCATCGTGCCATCCTTATTCTCCTGTTCTATACGCTGGAAACACTCTTAAGACTTGCTGATTTTGCCTGTCATACCTTCTGCTTCACAAAGAGCAGGAGGGGCTTCATACTCTGGCTCTCGCTCATCTTCATCCCACCTGTCAGGAGGGACTTCATATGCTTGCTCTTCATCAGATAAGTATTTCAGATTGGACCAGCTGCTATCGAAGTCCTCTTTTCTTCTAGAAATAAGAGCCATGCTATGGGAACACCCATCACCAATACCAACTGCAGACACACGGGCCAGCTTGCTGAATTCCTCTGATGTGCAATCATCCCACAAAGTGTCCAAATAATCTTCCAATGGTTTCGATAGAGCAGCCTGTCGCATAGCTTTATTGGCATTCCGTAACCCATTCCCACACTTATTGGCTCTCGATTTGGGAACATCCCATTTAATACTCGAAAATTCAAGGTCAGCGTACTCTATGTATTCATCCATGAACGTCTCCCCGGCGTCGTGAAATGTTCTGTCGAGAGTGCCGTCTACTGCCTTCATCCCTAATGATATAAGGGGCTCTGTATGGTTGTACTCAGCACAGTATATATGTAATTTGAGCGTTTTTGTTTCTCCATTCACCTGTACCTTATAGATCATTGTCACTGAAACATCACTTCGAATATCACTACCACTCTCCCAAATCAATTGAACACTTGACGGTAGAATGCAGTTCAAGATGTTAAATAAGTTCTTATATAGACTGGCCATCTGCCTAGTATAAACAGTCTCAGTTGTTTTTTCTTTCCAGGTCTTCTGAAAGTCCCGTTTAAACCTGTCCAGAAAGAGATCAAAATGCGGTTTCTGATTCAGTGCGTCACTTGTAAGTGCATTACTTTTCCTTCTTTCCCATATACCACCCTTGCTCATGAAGGATGCAATCATCCATCTAGGTTATTTGCCAGAGCAAAAAATCTGAAAACCACTCTCCCCGCCGATTCGAAGTAACGTTGTCACCGGGGTTACCAGCAAGGACAAAGCCGCAAGTATGCCACCCTCTTTGCCTTTGTACTCTTGAAACGCTTCATTGAATAGACGATACTGTTTCAATGATAATGCACAATTGTGCAAATCCTCCATCGTGATCATATTATCTTCACCTCCCGCGACTGCAAACGATGACCATGCCGCCATACCGTCCGTTATCAACTGGTCAACTTCGTGGTCCTCAACGATTTCGCTATATCCGATCAACTTTTTATTGATACTTGTTTTAATATCAGAAACATAACCATATGAATCGCGCTCAATTATTTTTGGATTCTGTTGAACTCATCCCGGTATGGTTTGCCATCGTTCCATGGACGTTCCTGTAGGTCCAATTCATGCAGCAAATCTTCATTACATGCCAAAACTTTGTTTAGCTTTGGCAGGTCTGCTGAGCTTGTCTTTAGCTGGTCTAACAACGTCTCCAATCTCGGATCTGAATCCGGCGATTTACGCTTCCAGCCAGCCATATTAGTTGAATCGAAATACTCGAGATGTAGTAATCAAGATGGACGACAGAATGGACACGCATTAAATAAGCTCAAAGGATGCATATTGGGTGGTTTAGAGTTTGTTCGACTTGCCACCATCCGTATGTTGAGCCACTGATGCCCTAAAATGCCGCAAGATGAGCCAAAGCTTCGATTTATGCCTTAGAAGAATAAAACTGGAATTAGAATGTCACGTGCTAGTACCACTTCCCGTGGATTTCTTCTTTTTTTAAAAAAAAGAAGCAAAAAACAGCAGACAATTGCAATAAATAGGCTCATATTTTGCAATTGTGGCCATGGTTTTCGTTAAAAACACCGGGAACATCGTTTTTGGACCCCAAAGAGCCTCCACACCGCCTGGTGCCTCCCCTAACGTCTACTGTTTTCGCTTCTTTTTTAAAAAAGAAGAACATCCCCCAGGAATCGAATAATGCCCTACTTACATCACGTGCTTCCACAAGCGAGGCACGTGCACCCCAAAGTCCCAGCCACCCACCCGCACTGCCGACCTGGCCGGGACGGGACGCCGCCAGGCGGCTGCGTTGCGTGGTACTGCCACCGAAGTCGTTAGTCAATCACCACTGGCGAACTCGACAGACGACAAACCAAACACCAACACTCAAGTAAAAATGGCCGACTCAAGCACACCTGCTATTGTCATGGGTAAGTTGACTAGAGGGACTGGACGAGGACTGAGCTAACCAATTGGAGTATAGACAAGTATGCAAGCTGGAATAACTCCAATACTAACATAACGACACCTCGTCGTTCATCCCCACAGTGGTACAGGTTTAACAAAACTGGGTTTTGCTGGTAACGATTCTCCATCCTTTGTGTTTCCAACCGTAATTTCAACGACCAAGGGCAGCTCGAGCAGCGCAGGCAAGCGAGGCACCGAAGACTTGGACTTTTTCATTGGAGACGAAGCATTGACAGCTGGTCAAGGGCCAGGTAAGTTGGGTAGACGAGGAAATGAGCAGGTACTAACGACAATTGCACAGGCTACGGCATTAACTATCCAATTCGACACGGTCAAATCGAAAATTGGGATCACATGGAGC
Organism: Blastobotrys proliferans; assembly: GCA_003707485.3. Taxonomy (NCBI): domain Eukaryota; kingdom Fungi; phylum Ascomycota; class Dipodascomycetes; order Dipodascales; family Trichomonascaceae; genus Blastobotrys; species Blastobotrys proliferans. The sequence continues at coordinate 7,622 of PPJI03000098.1, forward strand.
GGTTCTGGGAAAGCTCCATCTTCAAGTACCTGAGATGTGAGCCAGAGGACCATCACTTTTTGCTGACTGAACCACCGCTCAACCCACCAGAAAACCGAGAAAAGACTGCAGAAATCATGTTTGAAACCTTCAACTGTGCTGGGTTGTATATTGCCGTGCAGGCCGTGTTGGCACTGGCAGCTTCGTGGACCTCCAGCAAGGTCACCGAACGAACCTTAACCGGGACAGTCATCGACTCTGGTGATGGTGTCACCCACGTAATTCCTGTGGCGGAAGGCTATGTGATTGGCTCTGCAATCAAGAACATTCCAATTGCCGGTAGAGACATCACTTATTTCATCCAGTCGCTTCTACGGGACCGAAACGAAAAGGATACAAGCTTGAAGACGGCCGAGAAAATCAAAGAAGAGTTCTGCTACGTGTGTCCAGACATTGTGTCGGAGTTCAATCGATTTGATCGAGAGCCTGAACGATTTGCCAAATTCATTGTCGACCAAGGATTGGGCCGTTCAACAAAAGTGGACGTTGGTTATGAACGGTTTTTGGCACCCGAAATCTTCTTCAACCCGGAAATTGCAAGCTCGGATTTCTTGACTCCATTGCCAGAGATTGTCGACCAAGTGGTCCAGGCCAGTCCTTTGGACGTAAGAAAAGGTTTGTATAAAAATATTGTATTATCAGGTGGGTCCACCATGTTTAGAGAGTTTGGCCGACGGTTGCAGCGGGATATTCGAAAAATAACCAATGCTAGAATTGAAAAGAGTGAACAAGCCGCTGGTGTAAAGAGCTCTGGTATCGAGGTCAAGGTCATCACCCACAAACGTCAACGAAATGCAGTATGGTTTGGTGGCTCATTGCTTGCCCAAACACCTGAATTCAAGAACTACTGTTACACAAAGAAGGACTATGACGAATACGGTCCAGGTATTGTGCGACAGTATTCTCTGTTCAACGTCCCATAGATTTATGGTGTTGCTTGTTTAACAATAACAAATTATATACATCATATACATCATACATATCACTTTATATATTAAATTACAAGTCTTGCGCTTTCAAATACGACCTGACCTCGTGAACAACGTTATGCTTGATTACAATGGTTCCGGATGCCTGCTTGATGGCAATTCTGTGCTTGGCGAGTCCAAAGAAGTCCAATAGCTCCTGTCGTAGTTTGTGGATGTCGCCTTCTACATGCTTGATTTCTGTGTGTACTGTTCCGTCGCTCTTCTTCACCAGCGAATATACTGGGAGTTTCCCACCTCGCGATCGAGGCACATAGTACCACCCTGTCTGACTGGTGTGCATGTTTGGAAGCATTTCTGGCTTTATTGATTCCAGTGGAGGGAACTTGTCTAACACTGTGTTGTTTCTAGGTTGAGGGATAAATGCCGATGCTGATGCTGATGTGGATTCAGTGCTGTTGTATCGGACGGCCTGTCGCACGACCGCCCGGACAGCATTGCTCTTTGTAAGACGAGTTCGCAGCATTGCTGTTTGTTCTGTTCGTGATGTCGAAAAATTTGTCGTCGAAAAAGGACCTTGGGATGGTGACGATGATGTCGGATCGGGTCGGGGAGCGTCGGAACAGGCTGTGAGCCGTCTTCGGTGGTGTCCTTCTTTTTTAAAACAGAAGAACACTACTCCTAGGGTGATGTCTTCTTTTTTAAAAAAGAAGCAAAAACAGTCGGAGCTGGGGTTGTGGCACCAGGTGAAGTGGTGCCCTTAAGGGGGTGTATAAATCAATGTTCTGGGTCTTTTTCGAGGTCAGTGATAGCATGATTAGAAAGCCATAGGACTGTTCATTCAAATTATCTACTATCTTCCATTTGTTCCTTGTTGAGAAAAAGGTGAAATCCACTGAAAACGTTACACAAGCCAGTGTGCGGCTCACTCGTTGGGGTTAGAGACGTATGCACCAGCTGGAGTGGAGCCACTTGGGGGTCCAAAAACGATGTTCTGGCCGTCTTCTGAGGAAAACAAGAGTACCAATGGATTCACTGAGGTCTGTATATTTCCAATCGTTTACTATTTTTTGCTTCTTTTTCTAAAAAAAGAAGAAATCCACGGGAAGCGTTACTGGCACGTGACACTCGAATTCTGGCAGCATGTGCGGCTCAATTTCAACAAGGCGATATATTAGTTAGATAACATGACATTACATACACAATTAGTGGCTCCACAGCCTGACCTGCTTGTCCTTGCCTCCCGAGGCGACCTTCTTGCCGTCCACACTCCAGTCCACTGCGAACACTTCGTCTGCATGGCCCGGCAAGTCGCTCTGAAGTTTCTTCAGCTTGACATCCCATACCTTTAATGTAGTATCCTTAGACGAGCTGACAAGCAGCCTGCAGTCACTAGACCATGCGCATTGGTACACCGACGCTACATGGCCCCTGAATGTAGTAATAAAGGCTCCATCTCTTCCGTCCCACAGTTTGATATGATTATCGAACGATGCAGATGCAATGTAACGCCCATCAGGCGAGAAAGACACGTGATTTACAAGTTTCTGGTGACCAGTGAGCCGTTTCAATGGCTTTGGACTTTTTGCTGGTTCCCACAAGTACATTGTGAAATCGTCACTTGCGGTTACTACGCGTTCTGCAACAACACCACCCACTTTGGCTAGCTTTTCAAATCGCTGCTGAGCGAGAGCTTTCAATTCTGCTGGATCTTCCACACCGGTCTTTCCCTTGTAGTCGAAGGGCCCTGTTCGTAATGCATAGTCTGTTGAAAGTGAGATGTGGTTGACCCAGTGTGCATGGGAAGACAGTGTCGAAACAACCCGTCCATCTTTAGAACTCCATACCTTGATTGTCTTGTCGTGAGATGTAGAATAAATATCACCTAATCCACCCCATTTCACGCAGCTGACGGAGCTCTTGTGGCCGCTCATGGAAAACTGGCACACTCGTCTATCCAAATCCCATACTCTAACAGTTCCATCTTTAGATGACGACGCAAGACGAGGTGTATGGCCGACTTCGACCAGATGATACGGTTCCCAGGACAATGCAGTAATCCACTTGCTGTGCCCCGTCAACGGTGCTCCTACCTGCTCGCCAGTTTTAGGATCCCAGATTCTAACAGTGTTATCCATTGATCCTGTAGCAATCAGTTTTCCATCCGGGCTCCATGCTACTGCGAGAACCCAGTTATTGTGTCCCTTCAATGTCTTGAAAGGAGTCTGAGTATCGCAATCCCAGATTCTAGCAGTACCATCGCCGGACCCTGTTACCATCCGAGATGATGTGTGAGGTGCGAATTGACATGCCAAAATAGTAGCGCCATGGCCCGAAATTGCTGCTGATGACCTTGTAATTGGTTTTACCTTGAACACTGCCCGCGGTGTATACACCAGGGTCAAGTGGTCTTCTGTGGATTTGTGGCCAGGCTTGAGAATTGATGAATAGATGCTGTCTGTCACATCAATCATCGTACTTTTATCCCCATCCGTCTTCAGCACGGAGAACGTGTATGGAGTAGGATCGTCTTCATTTTCCAAGAGCTGATTCAACAGCTGTTCCAGCTGTTTTTCAGTACTTGCGCCAGGGACTCGAAGGCTGCCACCGGCATTCTCGCCAGTATCTGAGGCCTGGAACCGGATGGTCACATCCGGCAGGTCCTCGGGCACCACCTCGACCTCTCTTGGGGCCTGGGCTTCTCTTCTTTGTCGTTTCGAGGGAGGAGGGATCACAGTGGCCATGTCTTGTCTGTGTGATGCTGTGTGAGTGTCGAGCCTGTGCTTTTCCGAAATTTTTTTTTGGTGATCTGATTACCGGAAGCTTACGTAACTGCGCTCGCGGAGGCTTGCGGCTCGTGCGGCTTGTCAGTTTTTGCTTCTTTTTTAAAAAAGAAGAAAAAGAAGAAAGTGCGCGGGTAATGTCTTCTTTTTCCAGAAAAAGAAGCAAAAAGCGGTCGACGACGGGGGTCAAACGGTTCAGTCACGTGACCCCTTTAGGGGGTGTAAATCGATGTTCCGGCCCTTTTGAGCGAGAATAGAGCCCATTATTCGATAGCCTGGGGTCCATATATTCCATTAGTCGACTGTTTTTTGCTTCTTTTTTTCAAAAAAGAAGAGAACTCCCCGAAGTAATACCGTCCCGGCACGTGACTTGTGGTTCAACCTTGATCTGGCTGTAGCCACCCCATCGTCTACTGTTTTTGCTTCTTTTTTAAAAAAGAAGAATGCCACCTCTACACACACTCTTCGTTTTCCAGTAAAAGCTGCAAAAAGCGGTGGATACTGGGGCTCGAAGTCGGCTGCTGCCCGATTTGGATTATCAGATAACAAAAAATTTTTCGCGGATCGGACGATTTGTGGTGTGTGTTCTACCAAATTTTTTCTGCGACTCATCCACATCACATCACATCACAGAACTGTAAAACCATGGACGAACTGCGACTATCAGACGGCAAGGGCCAGGACCTTTCGGACTTGCGAAACACCTTGTTGAATGTAGACGGCAAGACGCCACTTGCCCACCGATTTCGAGCTCTTTTCCACCTCAAGTCTTTGGGAACCGAGGGCGATGAAAAAGCTATCGACATCATTGCTGAAGGGTTTGGTGACGACTCAGAGCTGTTGAAGCACGAAATCGCATATGTGCTTGGACAAACCAAACAGTTGTACGCCATCGAACCTTTGAAAAAGGCCCTCGAAGACTTGAACCAGCAACCAATGGTCCGACACGAAGCTGCTGAAGCTTTGGGTGCTATTGGTAACGACTCTTGTATGCAAGTATTAGAACATTACTATAAGAACGATCCTCTGGAGGTTATTCGACAGACTTGTGAGTTGGCTATTGATAGAATCAAGTGGGAAAACTCGGAAGCTTCCAAGTCTGAACACTTGCAAGAAAGTGCATTCTCTTCAATCGATCCGGCCCCACCACTTCCATCAGACATTAGCTCTCAAGTTGATAAGCTAAAGACCATGTTGAATGATCAACAGGAAACTTTGTTCAATCGATACCGAGCAATGTTCCGACTTCGAGATATTGGCACTACGGACGCTGTCTTGGCATTGGCTTCTGGTTTCAAGGACCCAAGTGCTCTATTCCGACATGAAATTGCTTATGTATTTGGTCAGTTGTGTGATCCAGCTTCCGTTCCATCATTGATCGAGGTGCTTTCCAACACCTCTGAAGAAGGTATGGTCCGACACGAGGCTGCTGAAGCTTTGGGTTCAATTGCTACTGACGAAGTGCTGCCTATTTTGCAGAAGTTCGCCAAAGATCAGGAGGTTGTGGTTCGACAATCAGCTGAAGTTGCCTTGGATATGTACGAATATGAGAACTCTGGCCAACTAGATTACACCGACATCTCATCAACTACTGCTCAAGCTTAAATAATTTATTACATATATATATACAGTACAGTAAACCTAATTGTTTGTTCGTGACTTGTATCCACACTTTGGACATGTGTAGAAGACGGTAGCACCTTCATCGGCACTTCGCAATTGAAGCGTCTTGTAGGTCATTTCTGGGTTACCACACTGTGGACACTCTTCGTCGATCATGGCTTCGTCTTCCATATCACCTGCCACCACGGTCTTGACTTCGGATCGCTTCATTCGTAACGATGATGGAAATGCGTCCTCGGCGGACTTTGTGACGACCTTCAAATTGGCAAAATCTAACCCACGACTGTTAGCACACACTACTGCTACTGTTTTTGCTTCTTTTTTAAAAAAGAAGAACGCCACCTCCAGGACCACTCTCCACTGTTATTGCTTCTTTTTTAAAAAAGAAGAACACCGCCGGAGGAGCTGCTCACTACTTACCTTTCGATGGGTACTGCTGACCACACTGCGAGCAGTCCAGCGTGCTGTCCTTGTCCGTCACACTCGGTAGCAGGTTCCCGCAATCGTTGCAAAAGATCAAACTGCCCACCACGCTCATTGTCGCTAGTTCTGTCTATCTATCTCTATCTCGAGATCAGAAATTTTTCAAAATTTATCCCAGCGTCATGTCGGCGTCGGCATCGGCATCGGACCCTACCCTTCACTACTACAGCATCACAGTGCACGGCAAGCAGAGCACCTGCTAGCAGAGAACAGGGCCAGTGCGCCTGGCGGGTGTTCTTCTTTTTTCAAAAAAAAGAAGCAAAAAACGGTGCCTGCGGCGCTCTACTACGTCTACTGTTTTTGCTTCTTTTTTAAAATAGAAGAAAGCCACCGGACGCTCATGTCGCGTCGGCGTCGGCGTCGGTGTGGGCTCCGACGCGTGTTGGTAATCGGCGATTTTTTTCTTTCCAGCACCAGTACAATTTTCATCCATCGAATTCTTTGAACACGCTCCGGTGCTGCTGGTCTAAACATACACTCATACACACCACAAAAACCGTTCACCATGGCGCAACGACAGCAACAGCAGATGGAAATGCCAGATATGTCCAATGCCATTGTGGCACAGGACGAAATGGGCCGTCCGTTCATTATTGTGCGGGATCAGGGCAAGAAAAAGCGGGTTCACGGCATTGAAGCCACCAAATCGCACATTTTGGCAGCTAAAACTGTCGCAAATGTGGTAAAGACTTCCTTGGGTCCTCGAGGTTTGGACAAGATCTTGATTTCGCCAGACGGAGACATCACAGTCACAAACGACGGGGCCACAATTCTCAGTCAAATGGAAGTCGAAAACCAGGTTGCCAAATTGCTGGTAGAGCTTTCAAAATCTCAAGACGATGAAATCGGAGATGGTACTACAGGGGTTGTTGTGCTAGCAGGTGCATTGTTGGAACAAGCTGCTGAATTGATTGAAAAGGGTATTCATCCAATTAAGATTGCTAATGGTTTCGACGAGGCATGTAAAGTTGCTGTTGAACATCTGGACAAGGTGTCAGATAACGTTCCAGTGTCACTAGAGGATAAAACCAACCTATTGAAGGCAGCACGAACTTCTTTGGGTAGCAAAATCGTTTCAAAAGCCCATGAACAATTTGCAAACATTGCTGTTGATGCAGTGCTATCAGTTGCAGACATGGAACGAAAGGATGTTGATTTCGAATTAATCAAGGTTGATGGTAAACAGGGAGGCTCATTATCAGATACCCAGCTTGTCAAAGGTGTTATATTGGATAAAGATTGGTCCCATGCTCAGATGCCAAAGGAAATCACGGATGCCAAATTGGCCATCCTGACATGTCCATTCGAACCACCAAAACCTAAGACCAAGCATAAATTGGACATTAATAATGTAGAAGAGTTCAAGAAACTTCAAGCATACGAACAGGAAAAGTTCCAGCAGATGATTGACAGTGTTAAAGGGGCCGGTGCCAACATGGTTATTTGCCAATGGGGTTTTGACGACGAAGCCAACCATTTGTTGCTACAAAACAACTTGCCAGCCGTTCGATGGGTGGGTGGACCAGAAATTGAGTTGATTGCTATTGCCACCCAAGGTCGAATCGTGCCACGGTTTGAAGATTTATCCGACAACAAGCTGGGTACTGCCGGAGCAGTTAGACAACTAGAGTTCGGTACCACAAGAGATAGAATGCTTGTAATCGAAGACTGTGCCAACCCAAGGGCCGTCACTGTGCTTGTTCGAGGTTCCAATCACATGATTGTTGCCGAAGCACGAAGAGCTTTGCATGATGCATTGTGTGTAGTTAGAAACTTGGTGACTGACAACCGAGTAGTTTACGGCGGTGGTGCAGCCGAAGTTACCTGTTCTCTTGCAGTTGAAGAAGAAGCTGACAACCGAACTGGTATTGATCAATATGCATTCCGGGCTTTTGCCTCTGCGTTGGACTCTATTCCAATGGCTTTGGCTGAAAACTCCGGTTTGGCTCCAATTGAGACTCTAGCATCTATCAAATCACGACATGTCAATGAGAACAACTCGCGATTGGGTGTAGACTGCTTGGGATCCGGATCCAACGACATGAAGGAACAGTTCGTCATTGACCCATTGATCGGCAAGCGACAGCAGCTGTTGTTGGCCACCCAATTGACACGAATGATTCTCAAGATCAACGATGTGATTGTCACCGGCAAGGACGAGTACTAGTGTTAGCGTTCCTGTATAAAATAATATAATAAACGAGCAAGTAGCTAGGTGCGTCTAGGGTGGTGTCTTCTTTTTCAAGAAAAAGAAGAGAGTAATCCCAGGATAATGTCTTTTTCCAGAAAAAGAAGCAAAAAGCGGTAGACTGTGCGGCTCAAACGCGAACCAAAGACCACCATTAGATAGCCCGTGGTCCGCTTGTTCCAATTGTCTACTGTTTATTGCTTCTTTTACGCCGATATGCGTGTAAATTCAGGTCCAGGCTTGTTCAGGGACTGGGCCACTCAACCAGCTAGGACTGCAATATACGCCGATGGGCGTAAATCTCATACCGCCTTGGGGGTGGTCGTTTTGGGGGTCTGAAAACAGGTAAAAATGTGTGATATGAAATAACTACTATCATATATCGATTCTAGTAGGTTAATTGAGTATATTTCTATTGTATTAAGAGTGAATTGAAAGACAGTTTTGGTGTTTTCGGGAGCATGCTGGTTACACAGCGAGTAGCGGCCGGCCGATGTTATCGAAGCTAAATAATGGTGCGGCTTTCCGCCTTTTGCTTCGACCGCTTTTTGCTTCTTTTTCTGGAAAAAGAAGACAGCATCCCTCCCGGCGGTGTTTTTCTTTTTTGAAAAAAGAAGAAATCTACGGCAAGTGTCATGTCACGGCCACTAGCTATACGTACCACCGGTCACTGCCACGGCTTTAACTCGAGGCGCCGCAGGCACTGTTTTTGCTTCTTTTTTACAAAATAAGAAAGCCACACGCCTAGGGTTATGTCTTCTTTTTCCAGAAAAAGAAGCAAAAAGCGGTGCACCTTCGGTGCGGCTCCGCGCCGCAGTTGCCGTGCCGGCTGCGGATATCGTGATTGGGACTAACACTGACGGGCACTCGACAACGACACAGCACAGCACAACTGCCACTCCTCAACAATTGTACAATAATGACGGTGCCAGATCTAGTGCTGGACCCCAGCCTACGCAATTGGGTCCTGTTCCCAATTCTGTTTGTGATGATCTTGGTTGGGTTGATCCGTCACTACGCAACCATTTTGCTACAGCCAACTCCGAAACCAGGCGACGTGAAGTCGATACGACAGCAACAACAGCTTGCCTATGGAACAAACTTGACTAACAACGCCTCCGTCATCCCATTGGATGCTTTCTACGCTCGGCAACCGGGGCTGATCGAAAACTTCAAGGAAGGCAAGTACATTGCTGACCCAGAAGCTAGTTCGGCCTCTGCAGGCGGAATGGACATGATGACCAACCCAAAGATGATGGAATCGACAATGGCAATGATGAAGGGCCAGATCATGATGGTCGTTCCACAAACAATCATGATGGGGTGGATCAATGCGTTTTTTGCCGGGTTTGTGCTGATGAGACTACCCTTCCCACTGACAATTCGTTTCAAGAGCATGCTTCAGTCTGGTGTAATGACCAAGGACCTGGACGTTAGATGGGTATCGTCGTTGTCGTGGTACTTCTTGAACTTGCTCGGTTTGCAAAGTGTATATACATTGATTCTTGGAGGGAATAATCAAGCAGGAGGAATGGCTGCAATGGGCGGTGGCGCCAATCCTGCTATGATGAACTTCCAGCAACCAGGCACAGACTACAAGAAACTGTTTGCTACTGGTGCCGAGAATCTGCAATTGGTCAAGCATGACTACTTGCTCGACGGAATTGAGGCTCGTATTTTGAAGAAGTTTAAATAGTAAGTTAGTTAACTAAGTTACGCTACGGCGTTCCAAGGGAATATAACAATTGAGCTATGGCATTGCTAAACTATGAGTATAGACCCTCTTCCATGCCTACTGGTACATCTTTGCCGTAGATTCCTTTCCAAGACTGAGGTTGAACCCAATTCTTCTTGTCCTTTTGTAAGTTCAACAACCCTGCGACCTGGTCTGCAAGCGACTCTGCGTCTCCAAAGTTGTCTCCTTCGTATGCAAACATGACTATACCACAAGAATTGGGCACCTGCTTGAGAACATCAACAAGGATGCCTGATTCTGGTAGCGATTCGGGAATTGGTTGCACATTGTTTCCTCCAAGCGACAATCCGCTCAACTGGTCTGCTAGAGATTCTGAAAAGTACTGAAATTTGCTGTCGCCAACCTGCTTTCTCAATGCCGGATTGCTGGATCCAACTACGAGAACATCGCTAAAGTTACCAGCCTTGATAAATGGCAGGATAGTCTCCCTTACGAACCGTTCTCGATACCCAGGCAATGTAGGAGAACGAAGCTGAATTAGGGTAATGTCACCTGCTTTGTATACATCTCCAGCTGTTGTCAACCCGCCAGTGGCAACTTCTTTTGCTCCATCCTCAGATGAGTCGACTGGTCCTGCAAACGGATACATGTATTGATCGTCCAATCGTGCTACAATTTGCGCATTGAGCGTATGCAGTAGCAGGTCCACTGTCAGCTGGGGGATATTCCCACTGGATACCGTAGGAATCACTAACACGTTCTTTGACATTGGTTCTGTTCCGTCGAGGGTGATGTCAGTGTCGAGTGTTTGGCAAGCCAAGCGGCGCCACCTTCGTGCCTGCAAGCCGATCGGCGTCGGCGTCAGCGAAGCACTCCGCTTGACTGTTTTTTGCTTCTTTCTTTAAAAAAAGAAGACACCATCAGTAGGTACATGTCGAGGCTGGTACTCTTAGGATTATGTCTTCTTTTTTTAAAAAAAGAAGCAGAATACAGTAGACGCGCTGGGTTGGCTGCGGTGGTCTGTACTTAGCGGCGTCGGTGTGGGTGGTCGGTCATCGGATCGGCTGCAACAGCTTATATTCTATCGAATTTTTTTTATTCACATTGCATTACTAACGATAAACAACAACCATGCCGGCAAATATTATATGCATTGGTATGGCAGGTATGTTGGAGAACTGGGCTATCTCGAGATACTAACAGCAGAGGCTCCTCTTTGAACAGGTTCGGGCAAAACGACGTTCATGCAACGACTGAATTCCCACCTCCATGCCCGAAAGCAACCTCCGTACGTCTTGAATCTTGATCCAGCAGTTACAAAGGTTCCTTTCGGCACAAATATCGATATTCGAGATTCGGTAAACTACAAGAAGGTCATGTCTGACTATCAGCTGGGGCCAAACGGTGCAATCATGACCTCGTTGAATCTCTTTTCAACCAAGATCGACCAGGTTCTGAAATTGATTGAAAAACGGGCCACCCAGGTAGATCATGTCATTGTGGACACACCGGGTCAAATCGAGTGTTTTATTTGGTCTGCTAGTGGGGCTATTATCACAGATGCCCTGGCATCGTCTTTCCCTACCGTAATTGCTTATATCGTAGACACACCTCGAACTGCATCACCAGCTACATTCATGTCCAACATGCTGTATGCTTGTTCCATTCTATACAAAACGAAATTACCCATGATTGTTGTATTCAACAAGATCGATGCAAAGGATGCGTCCTTTGCAAAAGAATGGATGGAAGACTTCGAAAAGTTTCAACAAGTTCTGCGAGATGATCAAGAGCTCAATGGCGAAGGTGAAAATAGCTCCGGATACATGGGTTCATTAATGAACTCGTTGTCATTGATGTTGGAAGAATTCTATCGTCATTTGGATGTGGCCAACGTGTCTGCTTATACTGGAGAAGGTTTTGATGAATTCCTGGATGCAGTGGATAACAAAGTAGAAGAATACAATCGAGACTATAAAGCGGAACGAGAGGAAATCCTCAAAAAGCGAGAGCAAGATCAGGCGGAGAAGAAGACTAAAGATTTGACCAACTTGATGAAAGATATAGGACTAAAGGATGGAAGCAAGGGTAAGGGTAAGAGCGAAGGTGGTGTTCAAGCAGATTCCATTTCGGATACAGAAGATATTGATGACGATGAGGAAGAGGGAGCAGGAATGGTGGAACCGGATATGTTCGAACCATCAAGAGAGTATGGGTTCCCAGACCGTCAAGGTGAAATTAATGACAAGAGTGAACAGGGCATTCAAGATCGATATAAACAAGCTCTGGAAGCGACCCAGGACGACCGGGAAGCCGCACTCAAGCAGCTGTTGGAGAATATGAAGAACGGTCAATAGTGTGTAATATTTAATTAATATATATGTCTTCTCTAGAACAGCCCCCTGCTGCTGCTACTACTACTACTGTTTTTGCTTCTTTTTTAAAAAAGAAGAAACATTCCTTCGGTATCTAGACCTGCCCTACAGGCTGTTTTACGGGCTGTTGCTGAGGCGGTGGTGGTTGCGGTGGACCGTTGCCTTCTCCTAGCAATTGCGACATGGTCCATGACGACTGATTGCCCTCTTTGAAGATGAGATGCGGTTTTCGTTCTGCGAGGTCCAGAACAGTGGCCGCGAATTCGGAATTGGCCCAAGCAAACCAAGGTCGAGTGTAGCTGTCTGGCCCGCTAGGAATGTCCACATGGATGGACTCGTGCATCAACCCCAGTCCATTGGTGCTTTTGATGACCACATCAAGGCAATTTCTGATTTCAACGTCATCATCGGTAGTTCTCATCATCAGGAAATGAGACATTGGCCATGCATTGCGGATGCCAATATGGGGACTGCCAATGCCGGAGAAGTATTTGCCCACGAGGTAGTATGGGTTTCCGGTTTTTGAAAGAATCATGCGCCTTGTGTTTTTGTATACCGGATGGTTCTTGTTGCAGAATCCCAGATCTGGCAGTGCTAGTAAAGAAGGCAGATTGGCGTCGTCAAGATTAATCATTCCACCAAACCCATCAACTTCGTATGCAAATACTTTGCCAAATTCACGATGTTGATGTGTTCCATATTCCCATACCCCCTCTTCAACATCCTTGCCCAGTTCGTACAATTGATTGGCCAGGTCCTTCTCGTTCGCCCTTGAGAGCAGTGGGTGAGCTTTCTGTAACTCAACTGCAATCTGTGCGTTGGCTGGGACGAAGAATTGATAAATCGTAGCATCGTCAGATGGTCTAAAAGCGGACCGTATAAGTGATGTGTTTGAGTTCACGGGGTATCCTTCTCCAGACAATGCAAGTGTCTCTGATCCCACATTTGTATGGCGCTCGAATGAGTATTTCGCATTTAAAGCATTGCCGTCATCGTCGTACGTGCCCAGTTGCTGGTCAATTATGACTTGCATCAGCTTCTTGGCTACAGCTACCCAACGCTTCGTGACAAAAGAGGCATCATCTGTACAGGCAAAGTAGTCATTGGCCAATGCGAAGAAAGATGCAATTGAGTCCAGTTCGTATTTGCACTCAAATACTTCTTCCACGTTGTAATCTGGGAACACTACGTCAACTTGCTGGTTTGATGTGGGAGGAATTTTTGAGTCCTTAGGCGGGTTGAACGCATTACAATAAGGATTGTCCATCAAAAATTCGACGTATTGGTTCATTGTTCCCAGGATCAGGTTTTTCAGAGTGGCATCCTTGGTAGCTAGCGGAATATACGGCATTAATTGGCGTTGTGAGTCTCGGATCCATTCAGCATTGATATCTCCAGTTACCACAAATGTTCGCGCAGGAGGACCCGCAGTGAACCACCTGACAGTCGTATCAAGAGTATTAGGGAAGCAATTTTCAAACAAACGGGCCAGGTCTGGGTTGTCCAGTTTCTCTTTCATTGTGTGGATAACTTGCTCAACCAATGGTGATACGAATGTCCTACATTCCTCACTGGGTCGCTGAAAGGGAAGTTTCAGGCTACCACCACTGAGTGGAGGATGTGGTACTGATGCATATTTTGTGAAATCTGGACAATTGTTAGGAAGATTAGTGTGAATAGTGCCGTTGACAGTGCCGTTCAGCTCAGCAGTGACGTTCGTGTCAGCAGTGACATTCAAACCAGTTGTGGTGTTCATTCCAGCAGTTCTGTTGGTTTCAGCAGTATCATTCGTCTCTGTAGTACCGTTCAACTTTTTGTAGTCCTGCGCGTCAGCCGCAGGGTGTGTGGCGTTTTCAGTTTGAGCCGCACCGCTACTAAGCGGTGCCTTCTTTGCCTCAACATCAGGTTGGTTAGACGCCGAGGGCGGTGGTGATGGACCCACTGATATCTCAACGACGTGTTCATGATCCTTTTCAGTACCCTTGTCTGGAGGAGGAGGAGGAGGAGGAGGAGGAGCTGAGTCTGGGGAGATCACACCCGCAGGTGGGCCCCCCGAATCAACTGGGGCTTCGCCTGATTGGGGCCCCATAATTTGCTGGGGTTTGATATTATCTCTGGCATTCACCTCTTGCTCTTCAACGTCTCTCTTGACAATATTCTCCAGCGCAGCCAAACGTGCTTGCTCTACAGAGTCCTCAATGCGCTGGATGTTGGCATCGACTTCAGCAATGGGCACGGTTGGAGCCTCTTTGCCTTTGTGACCTTTGTTCTTACCACCTCGCCTGAACAAGTTGTGTCTATGCATCCAGCTTCCTCGAACACTGCTATCTGCTGCAACCGTTCGCCTTCGTTCTACAACCAAAAACATATTTGGCTCCTCAACGGCACCAAGATCAAATAATACAACAGCGACAAACAATGACACAACAACAACAATTGACCATTTTAACGGTACTAACAAGCAATTTACGAGCCTCATTGTTATAAAAACTAGGAAGACAAGACAAGACAAGATAATTTACTGAATCTGTGATTGCTGCTCTCTATCTAATTAAGGTTCTAAAACTAATCTAATTCCTCAATTGATACAGTATCCTTGCTCGCTGATCTCTTTCTTTATCATGATGCGCCTTTGCTTCTTTGGCATTCAAAAGTTTTGGCGGTGCTTTTGCTGATTTGCTAATTCTATGCTGATTCTTTTCTGTCCATCCAATTCCCGACTTGTCAAGCTTAATTGTACTCTTAACGGGATCTCTTGATCCTTTTCGTCCTACTGCACCCAGACCATGCCGGTGATGAGGTGACCAGCCGTATTTTGAAAGATATTTATAGGCTATACTCTCTTCTGTAAACACCAATTTTCGGAGTGGTTGTTCGGTCGGCCGAGGCGCAGAAGCCACTTGGTGAATTGTCGAGTACTGATGTTTCTCATAATCACGAATTACAATGCCGCAATCACGGCAAACATGCTCTTCACCATTGTCGTGTTTAATGTTTACTATTGATTGATACAGTGAAGAAATGTCATTACCTTCTCGACCAGTTGTACCCTCCAGGTCACCTGCTCTGACAAATTTAATATATGGTTGCTTATACAGTTGCTGACTTTGTCCCTTTACGGTTCGCAACTGAGCTAACGTCTGTTCCTTTAGACTCATTCATTTATTTATCAATCATTTGATGCACTAAAGTGTCCTAAAGTGTCCATGTGACGACAGACTATACGCAGTTGCTGAAAGGCGGCGTAAGTTTGACACCGATGCCGATGCCGATGCCGACACCGTTTACCGTCACGGATGCCGCATCAGCAACCAGCGTATCCTGCCAGTGTCTCCCCACCTCTCCAATTTTTTTTATTAAGCCGATTCATTGTTAGAAACTTTTGGTTATAGCACTGGCTACCGTAGGTAAGAAATGGATGACTTACCGTTGTCAGTTTATTCAGAAATGGATAAAACACCCAAGGTACCAGATTCGTACTTGTGGATGTTTTTGGATCCAATTTTGAAGCATAAAGTCAAAACATCACTTTCTCAGTTAGATTTAGAGCGAATCAACGAAAGGCAGAACTCACTTCAGGATGAAATTGTTAGATTTACAGAGCAGAAGGTCACTGAATTGAACCAATTTGCGGAGCATGTCCTGAAAGAGAAAGGGGGACCATCAACGGCATCGACAACTGCTGCAAGTGGCGGAAGAAAGCTCAGCATAGATTCAATGACAGGCCAACAGCATCAAGTACAACAAGCTGAGCAAGCTCAGCAAGCGCAACTACTGCAACCGAGAAGTCCGAAACCGCCTAGTAGCCCTAGCAATTCATCCAATTCATCCGTGGTTTCGTCAAAAGGGTCTACACCTTTGAAATCTAGCCTTGTTAAATCAAGGTCGTTTTCAGAATCCGAAAGCGATGGTGCTGGCGGTAAGAAATCGCCCAAAAGAGTGGCATTCGCATTACAGGACGAAGTTTCAATTGTAAAATCAGATTATAGTTCAGATAGCGAGGTAGACGGCGGAGACACTGACGATGATAATGACAATGACAATGAAAACGGCGAAAAGAGCAACGACGAAGGGACCTTGCTGGGCGAATCCGTATACCTGGAACCGGAAGAAATTGAGAAGGAAATGAATAGTTTGACGATAAGCGGTATAGTTCCTGGAGGCATGAGTTTTGACCGCCCAAGTAAACAAGCAGACGATTACAAAAGGGACGATGATGTATTATCCAAATCGGATAGTGAAGACATGTTTGAATTTGACGAAGCGATGGATCACAGCATACATGGTAACGGTGGTAGCGTAGAAAACGAAGCCGAAGTATTGCCAATAGAGGCACCAGCACCAGCACCGGATGAAACATATATGGACCCTAACCTTAATGGTAAATTGGTATCGCCAAGCATTTCATCATCGCTGCCTAAGCCCAATTTTGACTTCAATGCCAGCAAATCTAAGTTCAAACCACGTCCGGTTACGAAATACCTGCAGAACGATGACTACTATGACGACTCTGATATCCACCAAATGTACATTACCACCAGCTCCAATAAGAATGCAGCCGATACCACACCAGAGATTTCATACGGTTCGTCGTTACCTATCGCAATTCAACGTCCTCCACCTCCCAAGGACAAGATCACGAGTCGCAAAAAGGATCTGGAACGAACTGAGGAAGAAGTAGCAGAACAGCAGAGCACAGACAATGGTGTTATCTCAGGTACTGGCACTGGCATGGGGACTGGAATTGACTTGGCCGTCCATAAACATAGAACAACGGCTACCACAGTGGATGAACAATTGGCTGCTCTCAATTCTGAAGCGGACTCCTCTTCAGCTGCATACTCAGGTTCCATGCTGACCGGAAGCAATATTAACCCAGCCAACATGAGTTTTTCGGAACGAATGGCGTGGGAGAACCAGAATTCATCGCGGATGTGATGAACATTATCTATTTACTGAGCTTGTAACAATTATTTATTACTCTATACTATGTATCGTTCTACTGCTTTCGCTTCTTTTTTAAAAAAGAACATAACCCTAGGAGTATGTCTTCTTCCAGAAAAAGAAGCAAAAAGCGGTCAATTAGGCCCCGGTGGACGCAGGTTCCTCTATTCCACCACTAGCTCATAGATAGTGGCGTTTGCTTCGTATCCCTTGCCGGAGATAGCCAGCTTCGATAGGGATACTCCCTCGGGCAAAATGTACGAGTTTGTAAACACCACTTGGCCGTCGTTCAAGTAAATCTCTACGATGCCCCGGTCGACAATTCCATGGACCTTGATATGCCCAGAGGAATTGACTGGAACAAATGCCGAGAGCTTTTCGGTAAACAGAGGGTGGGAAAACAGCTTCTGAGTGCGGTCAATGTAGAAATGCGCACCGGCTTCAAAGGCCATGAGCCCCATAGTCAGCTCATGGCCCTGAGAGGAGTAGCCCACAATTGACAGACTGCCATCAGTGTGTTCCGCACAATTGGTCACATCAATTGCAAATTCAAAGACGCCATTCTTGCTAGTGCACTGGTGCTCAATTGATGCAGACTGGTGGATTTCTCCACTGATCTTTGTGCGCCGATATGCTGAAACGTCTGCAGCTTGCTGAGCTAGTACGTATCCTTGGTACTCCGGGTTGTAAGGGACCTTTGTCAGCGTCAGTCGTCGAGGAAGAGACATTGCGCTCTTCCACGGACCTACTGGAAGTTGGTTGCAATACTGCCAATTGCTGGCCCACGCAATACACAGGACTTCGTCGACAGTATTGGACCACGACTGACTGGCGTACCAGTCTTTTCCTGTATCTACAATTCGTGCGAAATTATCTTCTGGAGTGAACTTCTTGCCGTCAAAGTCGCCAATGAAGTATTGCACCATGCTTCCCCCAATGGGAGATCCCGGGTTGATGGACAGCATGAGGACCCATTTCTTCTCGTTAGTACCTGATACTGGCACATGGACAAGATCTGGCATTTCATATTGGTATCCAGTAAACCCTCCCGAAAAGGTAGACAGCTCCTGCCAATCAATCAAGTTGCTACTGCCATAAAATGCCACCTCATACTTCTGTGTCTTTGCCACAGCCATGATCCACTTTCCAGTTCGCTCATGGAAAAAGACCTTTGGGTCCCGGAACTGGGTGGAATTAATGTCCAGCACAGGATTATGAGCATAACGTTTAAAGCTGTACCCGCCATCGACAGAGTAGGCAATGCTCTGAACCTGGTTGTCGGGCCAATTAGACGTAAAAATGGCCACAATGCGTTCTTCAGGTGGCACTTCTGTTCCAGAGAACAACTGTGAGGTGTTATCTCTATCTACAACGCAGCATCCACTGAATACTCCTTCGTTTTCCGATAACCTAGCAATTGCTGTTCCACGATCTGTCCATCGAATCAGGTCGGTAGATGTAGCGTGTCCCCATTCAGGCGGTCCCCAAACACTATCGTGAGGGTTGTGCTGGTAATAGAGATGGTATGTTTGTCCAACTTTTACCAGCCCATTTGGATCGTTCATGAATCCAACGGGAGGTGTAAAGTGAACTAAAGGAGATGGTGGCCGCGGGCTCATTTTTTTTTAATCTTGTGTATCGTAAAGCTTATTTACTGATTTATATACATCGGATCAATTGACTCCTCTAGAGTACAGATAGGAACCGATACTCCGATCGTACCATCTGAGACATTTGTCCCGATACTCCGAGAATCTGCCCGATAATCCGAGAGCATCTGAGACACTGTTCCTGAGCCTCACTTCATAAGTATGCTGGAGTTTCGGGGTGTCGGGATCATGCAAGTGCTGCATCATTTGTAGTAGATGACCCGTGGTACACTTGCTAATCCGCTGCGAAAAGCTTCCATTGTAAAATTATAAAAGGCCGTCTATTTCCAGGAATCCTAATGTCCAAACAAAAAATCACTGCCAAACGAACAAACAATGTCTTTTGCTCAATCTGATATGCTTACCAACGTTTCCAGAGCCAAGCAGGCTCGTTCAGCCCGAGTGTCCAGTTGGGATCAATCCGGAAAGAATGAAGATGCATGGGTGATCAAGCCCAATGAGACTGTGGTGCTTGCTGACCTGGAAGGTCCGGGGTCAATCACTCATTTGTGGTTTGTCCAGACATGTCGTCGTATCAAGGGTCCTGGCATTATGTCTTACAAGGATGTGGGTGTAGCAATGAGCGAAGTTCACAATGCCTTAGGAATGAATTGGGAGGTCATGGATGAGGACTACTACCGAAAAGTGGTTATTAAGATGTACTGGGACGACCAGGAAGAGCCAAGTGTAGTGGCGCCTCTGGGAGACTTTTTCTGTCTTGGAAACTCAATGGCAGCCAACTTTGACTCGTTGCCATTCACAGTTTCGGTCAAGCCCAGCGAGCAGCTCAAGTACGGAGGAGCGGCCGCTTTCAATTGCTACTTGACCATGCCTTTTAACAAGCGAGCTCGAATTGAGGTTGAGAACCAGAATGACGTTGAGTATTTCCAATACTTTTACATTGACTACGAGCTGTATCCTGAGCCTCTTCCACAGGACACTCTCTACTTCCATGCGCACTGGCGACGGGAGAATCCCACCGAGGGCTGGGGGCCAAACCTGCAAACAAACTCCAAGGACACTCAAATTGCCAATTTGGATGGTAAGAACAATTATGTGATCTTGGAGACCGAGGGTAAAGGCAACTTTATTGGCTGCAATCACTCGGTCACTCACTTCCAAGGCACATGGTGGGGAGAAGGTGACGACATGATCTTCATTGACGACGACTTTGAAGTCAAGTGGCCACCAAGCATGCATGGAACTGGCGGAGAGGACTACTTTTCTCAAGGATGGGGAATGCAGAAGAATGCCTTTCCATTTTGCGGAACCATTATCCATGAAGACGATGTGCCTAACACTCAAGTAAGCTACAGATGGCACTTGACCGACCCTATCCGCTTCAACAAGAAGATCAAGGTGACAATGGAGCATGGACATGGTAACCATCTGTCCGATGACTGGGCTACAACCGCTTATTGGTACCAGACTCTGCCTTCTCCCAAATTGAGCATTCTTCCTGTAGATCAACGTTTGGTACGTCGTCCTCAGCTGCCTGCAATTGAGCTCAAGAAGCCTTCCACAGACTGTCTCACTGACGTACAACGGCAAATGCACGACCAGCACGAGCAGCGGTACAAAAACTTCCTCGAGGAAAGAAAAGAGTGGGTCGACCGCCGAGCTGCCAATACTAGGGTTTATGAAAAGGCTAACATTGAGCACGCTAAGCAGATCCGTCAACGATACCTTGCTAGTTTGTAGTTGTACATAGCTTATATAAGAACTCTGCCAAGAGCCAATTAATAGATTGATCTCCGAAAGGCTTCTTTTCCTTTGCCATTCAAAGTATACTGCTTCTCCTGCATCAAAGCCCCCATCCTCTCTCGGCAATTGAGTAAGATCCGCTAAGCACCTTCCAATTGTTATACTGTTTTTGCTTCTTTTTTAAAAAAGAAGGAATCCATCCCTGCAGTTATGTCATTCCGAGTGGGATTGGATCACGTGATATTCACGTTTATGGGCAACATTTATCATCAGAACACTGCTGCTATAGCTGAGTTTTCAAAGGAGTTTAGAATTATCCAAGCTCATAGATCAGTTTTTCACCAACAGCTGGTGTAAAACCTTCATTTATTAAAGACTTCTGCTGGGAGCATGAGCTGGATCTGAGACAACGCTCCACCAGGGCATAGGAAGTGGGGTGACGGATGCAGATCCCCCGCCCGTTATTACATTTCCAGAAGCGACAGGGTATAAAAGGTAGGTGGAGGACGGGTCGACAGCCCGTGCTATGCATTGTGTGACGAATTCGCTAGGTCGTATTAACTATCCCAAGAAACGTCTCAACGTGGCCTGTGAGATTTGCCGGCTTCGCAAGACAAAATGTGACGGAGTTCGTCCATCGTGTGCCTTTTGTGAGAATATAGGAGCCGAATGCGTATATCGGGCAGTGAATATCAACGATTTGAACCATGTGTCGATAAAAAGACGACGAACTTCCAACTCTCCGACTAGTACTAATAACGAAACTGTATCTCTATCCGACGAAACAGTGTCCAACGACTCGGTTCTGCAACAGCTGGGTAGATTGACAGAAGCAGTTCAAGGCATTAGTGCCCGAGTCGGGTCCATTGAAAAGAGCATGCAGCGGCCCCAGCCCCAGCTCCAATCGTCACCCCCAGCAGAGTATGTATCTGAAATGGCGGCAGGGTCAAGGGCGTACGTGCATAGTGGAATGCGAAGAAGTGAGTCTTCGGTTGATGAGCCGTACTTTAACTTGGAGACTGAACGGTTCCCGTGGATGACCGTCAAGTCGCCCAAGTTTGTAGAGACAATTTTTGGATGCGGATTCACTCTTAGTGCCGATATCAAGGCCAGAGAGCCGTCGAAAGCTGAAATAGATTGGAATGGGGCCACAATGACGCAGTCGCCCACTGTCATTAACCATTTGTTGGAGCTGTATGCGCAAAATGTACAAAAGTGGTTTCCTCTGTTCGACCATGCCGATCTTCACAGACTCCAGGACTTGCTTGTAAACTCAGTGATAGAGTACGACTCCAGCCTCTACTGCGCTGCTATGATGGCTGCATTGGGGGCCCTATTCGACAACAAGGGCAGCGAGGTCAACGAGTTTACTATTCTCGCCCTCAAATGCCTGCCTAATGTCTTCATGGATGATTCTCTTGAGGCCACAAAGGCTCTGACCCTTACCAGTATCTTCTACTCGTTTCAGGGTCGCCCGTACATGGCTATGCCATATGCAGAGATGGCCTTTATAAAGCATTCGCAGAAGATCTCCAAATTCTCTGACCGCAATCTCCAAAATTTCCCGGACGAAGATGTGAGGATGTATTGGATTATATATCTGCATGTGTGTGAGTTTGTTACCCATATTGGTCTTAACGATGCCCTTCTTGTAGGGGAGACTGAGGATCTGATGCCGCTACCAACACCAGGATTACGGGAGTTTCATTGTGGCATCCCAAGCTGTTCTCTCCGCCATGGTACCCAAATGACAGACGCATACATGCTTGCTGAGATCACTATCCGTCGCCTGTTGCGGCGGTCAACGTTCTGTGGAATCTTCAGCGTAAACAAGTCTGAAGATTCGCTGACGTTTGCGCCCATTGTCGCCAAAGAACTCTTGCACCAGCTAAACGAATGGATGGGTATTCTACCACGAGATATTCTTGGCTTAGAGATACTTGCATCCCCAACCACTGAGTTTCTGAAAATGCAATACTGCGCTTGTCTAGTTACGATATACTGGCCAGCGATGTATGGCATTGCCTACAAAGAGTCTATTGAGCTAGATAGTACAATTGTCAACGCAGCGAGAGAGTTCCTGAGCTCATGTGAGCAGTTTTTTGCTTCTGTCGACACTCTCTATAGGTCTGCTCGTAACGAGCTTACCTTCATTCCGTACTCTTGGTCGGTCTCGATCACTGTTTTTATATTTGCTGCAACCAACTGCAAGCTGGTCAAGGAGGGAATCTACGATCTGGTGGGCATTGACAAGAGCAGGGTTATGGAAATGGTCACCCTTGGCCTCAAGCTGTTGAGCTTTGCCAGCCAGCAACTTTTCGGCCGAAGCCTCGATTACTGCAGTGAAATCCTTCAACGGATGGTCGAGGAAGCTCAGACCTAATGGAAGGCGCCGCAGGCACCGTTTTTTGCTTCTTTTTTTTGAAATTCCAAAGTGTTCTAAAAGGAAGCAAAAACAGTGCCTGCGGCGCCATTTGACCGCTTTTTGCTTCTTTTTCTGGAAAAAGAAGAACATGACCCCTGAGGTACCTTCTCTGTACCGAGATGTAGAATAACTAGTCAATTCCTATATACGTGGTCTACACAACGTGCGTAATTTCGTGCTTAATGCCTGGTTCGACTTCGATAACGTTTCCCACCTTCGAGTGATCCTTAATTGCACGGTCAGTCAATTTTTCACCCTCGGCCTTGAACTTCCTGGCAGGAACTCCTGACGAGTACAATTCGTCTAATACTACAAAACTGAACCCCTTAGTCTCCGGCATGTAAAAATACATGAATATCGCAGTGATGAGCCCGCTGGCAAAAAAGACAAAGCCAGTCTTTCCGCCCATGTTGCCAGAATCGGGACTGATCATGTAAGGAACGGTGAACTGACAGATAAGGCCCCATATGGCATTGACTACTGTCACCAGCGACTGTGTAGCAGCGCGGAGACGCAATGTGGCCACCTCAGAGGCTGCCACGAAACCAGATGCACCAATTGAGACCTGGTAAATGACAGCCCACACAAAGATTAGAACAATGATGACCCATCCCGCAGCTACCGTGTTGGAAATACATCCCATGATACCCATCAATAGATTGACCCCAGAAAGAGCAAATGCAGCAGGAACCAACATCGTCCTTCGCCCCACAATCTCAACCAATGGGTAGGCAGAAAGAGTAGACAGCAGCATGAAAACGTACAGAATCACAGACACCAAAAAGTAATTTTTGATATTGATAAGCTGCAAGAAGTACGTCACGTAGCCAGTGACAAACGTTGCACCAATGAGCTGCTGGCCACTGGTAGCCAGTATGGAAGCCCAAGTCCGTCGCAGCTGTGACCGATGGAAGCATTGAAACAAAACTGGCTCCTGGATGGTCATCCCACAGAACTTCTTTCCTTGCTGAGAATGCAGAGTAGCCATTTCAGTTTGTTTGAGGATCTCACTTTCAATGTGAAGCCTCTCGAGCTCCATTTCCAAGAACCGATCGTCGTCAGTTCCGTAGCATCTTTTCAAGCACCTCGCAGCTTTTTCAGTTTTTCCATTGCGAATGAGCCACATTGGAGATTCGGGGAACCAGTAGTATCCGGCAAGAAGCAACAGTGGGTAGATGTATTGGGCCATCAATGGCACCTTCCAGCTCCAGTTATTGGTAATGTGCTCGGCTCCGTAGCTGATAAAGACAACTATCATTTGCCCAAATACAATACTAGTGTTGAAAAAGCACAAAAACAATCCCCGGAGTTCTGGTCGACACGTTTCGCCAATCCATAGCGGTGAAATGGTAAACATGACCCCAATTGCCGCTCCATTAACAGCTCTGCCGGCCAGGTGAAGAGTCCATTCTGTTGCTTCATGCTGTAGGACTATACCTGCTACAGAAAGCAACGCACCGAGAATAATCAATGGCTTTCTACCGTACTTGTCCAGTAGTGGGTGACAGATGATAGCTGCCACCAGATCACAAGCAGGGCCAATTGCCTGCCACGCCGACGAGTATCTGGCAGGAATGATATACTCTCCATTTTGAAGTATCCCGAACTGCTGCTTGAAGAAGGGCATTGGTAAAAGTTGACCACCTACAGTGTAGTCCGTCCCCAGCATCATTGATCCGAGCGAGGTCCACAGTGCCCACAGGCCATACCGCCAATGGACCCGTAGAATTTTCCACTTGTTACGTGGATCATTCAGAGAATAGTCAATTTGTTCGGAGAGTTCGCTCGTCTTCATTTGTCCTGTCGTCCATGCTCAACATTAGTCCTGTTATTTATGCCAATTGGTGATGACGAGTTGGTTGTAAAACGCAAGTGTGGGGTCCGGAGAAAAGGTGGGGTATCCGATATTCCTATACTCCGATGAAACTGAGCCCCAGGAGGCGGCCGCATGAGTCCATATAATATGTATATGAAACCCTTCAAGCGGTAGCATGCATTCTGTTCGTTGGTACTATCCCAATCCCGTGCAGCCATCACCATGAGCACTGCATCCTTTTGGCACAAAGTGCCCATGAGGTCATGTCTTACAGTGGCTGCTTGTCCTATGGCCAATAACAATGCCAATAACCAATTTTCATGCACTGTATCGCTTTTCCCGATCGTCTACTGTTTTTGCTTCTTTTTTAAAAGAGAAGAACACCACCGGAATTCGAATGTCACGTGATGTAACACTTCGGCGGGTTTCTTCTTTTAAAAAAGAAGCAAAAACAGTAGCCAATTGGAATAAACAGACCTCAGTCTTTCCAGTTATGCTGTTGTTTTGCTCGAAAAAGCAGCGGAACATCGATTTCCCCCCCCCCCCCCCCATTTGGGCACCGCGTCACGTGGTGCCGTCTACAAAACGTGTCGTTCGGACATTAGGCATCAGCCGTATTAATGGACACACTGGATACTAGGTACGTTGGGGGTCATGTCTTCTTTTTTTAAAAAAAGAAGCAAAAAACAGTAGACTTTGAGCCGCAGACCGGAGCCTACATTGGCGGGCGGGTCCGCGCAACACTTCGTTTGTTGGACCTCACCACTGAACATCAACGAAGGAAAATGATCGAAGTATTCTGCAATGATCGGTAAGTGTGCCTTTGGCAGATCGAGAGGAAAGTAGATGCTAATACGTGAGTGCGACATTGGATAGAGTTGGCAAGAAAGTTCGTGTAAAGTGCGAACCAGATGATAAAATTGGAGACTTCAAGAAACTACTGGCACTTCAAATCGGTACAGCTCCAGAGAAAATCATTCTAAAGAAGGGCCATCACGTATTTTCAGATCATATAACGTTGAGCGATTATGAAATCCACAACAACTCCAACATTGAATTGTAAGTATTGACGATTAGACGATGGCGCTAACCACACAACACTTGTGTATAATGTAGGTACTATGCTTAAAAGTTAACCGACCACTCGGATATGTATCAGATAGATATATTCGGATAATCTATTAATATTTACAGAAAAACATATAATAAGTTAAAGTAATGTGTGTAGAAGAGCTAGTGCACTGTCCTAACCTCGTTCAACGTTGCCATCTCTCTTGGAGGCAGGCGACTCATTTGCTCCAAATTCAACATATTCCTTCAATTTCTGGATATAGAGTTTGCCATCGATGGCACCTTCATCATATCCTCGGAAAGTGTGTTTAACCATGGGTGATTTTGCGCAAACCAGTGGTTTCAACTAGATAATAAAGCGTTTTGTTAGTAACGAGTACCAGTACCAGTACTATACATACCGAAGACTCTTGCAATCCTGATGGTGTTACATATGTTCGGACCTTGTCCCAGTTTACGATATATCGACCTCTTGTGGTCCATCGACCAATACCACTTGATCCGGTACCCTTGTAAAAGTTCTTGTTCCCCTGTTTCGTCGTCAAGGACCATCTTTTGTTACCCTTTCGGCCCCATCCATAGAACGGAGTTCCATCTCGGAACGTCTTCCATGGACGCAGAAGTTGTGCAATTGGACTTGGTCTCATGTTGTGCTCTGTCGTCTAGTCGTCGAACAGAAAAATTTCAACCATTGATATCGCTGGTAAGGATCGGAGGAGGCCAAACGCGCGGCCCGATGCACGTGACACAACGTCACGTGCACAGCAGTCTATTCCAGTGGCTACTGTTTTTGCTTCTTTTTTGAATACGATGAACATGAACCTGGGAGAATGTCTTCTTTTTCCAGAAAAGAAGCAAAAAGCAGTCGAAGCTAGGGGATGCGGCCGCATGTACACCAAAAAAGAAGGACACTACCCTGGGCGCATGTCGCTGGACTGTTTTTGCTTCTTTTTTAAAAAAGAAGAACACCTCCAGGAGGATTAATGTCTTCTTTTTTTAAAAAAAGAAGCAAAAAACAGTGGTGCGGCGGCGCCGCACGCTGATGCCGTGACTCACGGGTTGTGTGAAGCGCCCAAAAACATCCGTGACGGCAGCGGCTGTTGTCGGCACCGAGCGCATACTCTGAATACGGTGGAGTCGATAGGACGAATCGTCCGTGCTACGGCTGTGACGAACAAGGATGCATACTTGTGGCCTAATTGGACGACAATTCAGGAGATCTATAGGATAAGGTAAGCAATCATCGTATTCAGAACACGTTGCTGTGCATGGCTGATCGAACGTGCACGCATCATCGCCTGCCAGCTAAGTCATCAAACTGTAATAGTTCAAGAGTAGTTGGAATACGGAAGTGCAGCTCACAAGCAGGAAGCGGCAGCTAGCAGGTGGGCAGCTATTATGTTGAGTAATGCGAATGCGACTGAATAAGGAAATACATGTGTGCGGTGTGTAATCCCGTAGGAACCCGAGCTGAACACCTGAAATTTTTGGAAAAACTTATATAAAGGACCAAGCATGGCCCGCCTAATCCATTGATACCGTTTGATATTATATTGAGAAATTGAGGTTACTGTTGTCTCAGTCTCAGTTCTAAATTCCGCTTCACCACCCGACGTCTTCACACAACGTGAAATTTTCACTCTGATTTCTCACTCTCCGCACTAGCACTTACACAACCCACCGTTGTCGCTCCGCAAAAATGACCAATATTGGTAACATTTTGTTGATAGATTCGTACGATTCGTTCACATTTAATCTGTCCACCTTGATCAAAAACGTCACTGGGGCTAATGTAGTAACAGTGCATAACGACGGGCTTTCGCTCGACGAGCTCAAGCAAGCATTGCCATCTTTTGATGCAGTAGTAGTGGGTCCAGGTCCAGGATCTCCGGATATCGCCTCAGATGTAGGGGTGCTACCCTCGCTATGGACAATGGATCCTCCGGTACCAGTATTCGGAGTTTGCCTTGGTTTCCAGTCAATGGTGCTGGGGTTCGGAGGTGAGATCAAACGGCTAGATACGGTTCAACATGGCCAGCCAGGCAAGATAGAACACACCGGCGAGGCCATTTTTAAGGGAATTGATAGCCATTTTGAAAGCATCCGATATCATTCGTTGCATGGTGTACTCAAAAGTGATACAAATTCTGTCATTAAACCTCTGGCCTGGACCCAGGATGAGAAGGAAAAGGTCTTAATGGCTGGTATGCATATGGAAAAGCCATTCTTCGGGGTCCAGTACCACCCCGAAAGCATCTGCTCGGACCGTGGGGCTGATGTAATGGCCAACTTCTGGAACATTGCTCAGCAATACAATGCCCAACATAGAAATACACTTCCTGCTGCTAACGTCAAGGAGTTTGAGGACAAGTTTAGCATTCGTCCTCCTCCGTTTGAGCGATCTTTCGGCTCGAATGCTGGTGAACCGGGTAAAGTTTACTATGAATCAATTGCTCTCAAACCTGCTGAACAAAAGGATTTTGCTCAATTGGCAGTCCAGGTCTGTGATTTTGTCAAGACCCAGGGTTATGACTTTACCTTGCTGAACTCGGGTGCATTTCCGGGACGATGGTCCATCATTGGTCTGCTGGAGCCTGGTGTAACAAATATGATTCTGCACTATTTGACCTACCAGCCAGACACAGTATTCACTCGAAAATACAAAACTGAAAACGAAGCAGCTACCAAGCTCTGTGACCAGGGGGTTTATGAATACCTTGCCAAGTATATGCTGCCCAAACTGCAAACATTCAAGAACTGCGCTGATATTCCCCCTGGAGCCAATTTTGTCGGCGGTCTTGTGGGTTATTTGAGCTACGAAATGAATGATATCCCTAAAAAACTTGACCAATTGCCTGACCGATTGTATGCAGACGTCAGTTTGGTGGACATTGAGCACACCATTCTGATTGATCACAAGACTAGCAATCTGTACGTTGTGTCGCTGAGCGACTCGACATTTGTAGAAACAATGTCTGCGAAACTGGATGAGTTCATTGCGAATCCTCCTGTTAAGGAGGACGTTCCAACATCGTGCCAGGCTTACTTTAACGAAAAGACTCAATTCAAGTTTCCGGATCGTGACGACTATATCGGAAAGATTGAGAAATGCAAGGATTACCTGCTAAGCGGCGATTCGTACGAATTGTGTCTTACTGCGCAGACAGAAATCACTTTGCCAGAGGAGCTGGACCCCTGGAAGCTATACAAGATTCTGTTAAAACGTAACCCATCTCCATATTCGTGCTTCTTGGATCTGTATGATTCCACGTTGGTCGGGTCTTCTCCAGAACGATTCATGTCATGGGACAAGAATGGTCTCTGCGAGTTCCGGCCAATCAAAGGAACTGTAAAGAAGTCTCCAGAAATGACCTACGAAAGGGCCAATGCCATTTTGAACACAAACAAGGAGCGGGGAGAGAACCTCATGATCGTAGATTTGATCCGACATGACCTGAATCAAATTGTAAAGAACGTTCGAGTCGATAAACTCATGACGGTTGAGGAGTATCACACTGTATACCAGCTAGTATCAGTAATCCAAGGCAATTTGCCAAAGAATTACCTTGGCATTGACCTTTTGGCACATTCGCTACCTCCAGGCTCAATGACTGGTGCTCCAAAGATCCGATCAGTGGAAATTCTGCGAGACCTAGAGGCCCACGATCGACGTGGTATTTATTCTGGTGTATCAGGCTTCTGGTCAGTCACAGACGAGGCAGACTGGAGTGTGGTGATCAGATCTGCCTTCCAGTACAAGAACGAAGACAAGAAACTGTGGCGAATTGGTGCAGGAGGTGCCATTACCATCTTGTCAAACGCAGCTGATGAATGGGACGAGATGCAAACAAAGCTAGAATCCGCTTTGCAAGCATTTGTGTAGATAGGACCGGAACACACATAAATAAGTTCATGCATAACTAATAATATATAATAATATAAATAAGGTTTATAAAAAGTATTCTACTGGTTGCGGTCGTTGCATCATCATCATTCCATTACCAGGCAATTCTCCGAGTCCTTCGTTCAACATGTTGGTATGGTCTGCATTCTCAGGTGCTGCATCAAATACATTGAAAAACCGTTCGCCGTTTACATTTACTTCCAGCACAGATGCCAAATTACCACAGCGATAACAGTAATTTGGTGCTGACCACACTGTGGACAGCCTATCGTCAAATAACACTTCAAACCCTTCTTGACAAAGCTGATGTGCTCTTAAAATATGCCCCATGCCATTATTAGACAGAAATTTCTTTACAATATCAATTCCAAACGTATATCCCGCACCTCGTGGTGATAGCGAGAAGTCTGGTTTACTTTCCTCCGGATCTGACCACACCAAATCCGCCATGGGCCCTTCGTGAGGAATTTCCTTAAATCTATCAACAATCTTTATCTGATCAATGCTCTGAATCGACGGCGACAGCCCTCCATGAACACAAAATATAGAATTGTCAATCACCACACTCAGTGTAAGAAAGTCAAACATGTCTGTGAAATAAGTCCATACATTAGCTGATCCGTATTTCTTGACGCATTCCGTGTAAAACCCATAGCTCTGAGTAATGCCCCTAGATTCATGATTCCCTCTAACAAGGTATATTCGCGTAGGGTACCGTAGTTTCAGACACACCAGCAATGTGATGGTTTCAACCGAGAATAGTCCTCGATCGACGTAATCTCCCAGAAATAGATAGTTTGTATCAGGGCAATAACCTCCTATTCGAAAAATCTCCAACAGGTCGTAAAACTGTCCATGAATATCTCCCACCACTGTCACAGGCGCGCTTAGTTGCACAACATTGCTCTCCTTAATTAGTAATTCCTTAATCTTCGAACACAGTGCTTCCACCGTGACTTCTGGCAGCAGTTCTCTTTTATACAGTCGTTCAATACATTCGTCCAGGTTTGGTCCACTAATTAATCCTCCACCGGATTCATTACTACGCGTCTTTACCCCTGCTTCATTCGCGACGCCTGGCATTATGTCGGTTCGAGTGGTGGTGAACTGTGGTAGTGAAAGCTGTAACATCACATCGCATGAGTAGTTGGGACGTTCCGGTTGAGTCTACCAACGGCACTACCAGCGGTTACTACCGGGCCGGTGGTAATTCGACATGGGTCCACCAGCGACGCATTCTACCAGATGCGGTGGACCACAGAACCCAAGCCATGCCATGTAGTGGGCATCGATCTCGCATTTCGTCCCAAAGCCCGCAGCGCTGCACTCACAACACAAAATTGCCCTACAAAACAATAAATACTGCTACTACTCCTCAGTACATCACGATAGCCAAAACAGGTGTAAAACACAGTGGTTGTGGTTGCAAGTATTTGGAATACTCCACACATATATCACTCTACGGGATAACGAGTCGCAAAAACGTGGCATAAACTCAAGCACAGGCATCGCCGTTCCAAGGAGCAAAAGAGGCTTCAAGCGTCACAATCACAGTCGTCCGGCGTTTACGAACACACACAGATACCCAATAATACAATGCCGGAAACTGCTCCTAAGCAAGCACAGCATCAGCAGAAGAGGCCGTCCATATCATTTGCTGGCGATGTCCAGGTTTTTGAACGCAAAGAGGGTATAGATGACGAAGACGAGCTTGACGATCAGTTTAACGACGAAATTGCTCACGAAGGCAATGGCAGGGATCACCATGACGATGAGGAAGACGAATACGAAGACGAGGATGACGGCTATTTTGTATCTCATCATTACCATGAGCAGGAACAGCCACCGGGAATTACCGTCACGCCGGGCGTCAAGAAGGTATTTCAAAATACTAGCCCTGGGTCCAGTCCTTCTAGGACTCCTGCAGGAACCTATGCTCCACCTAGAACACCCCAAGGTGCTGTTGCAAAGAAATCATCATTGAAAAAGTCCTCTTCAAGCTTCAACCAGCCAACGTCTGAAGAACGGAAGCGTGAGTCGCAGGAGAAATATAGAGCTCAAGAAGAAGCGTATGTGAGAAAACTTACGAAGAACATGATGGATGATGCGTATGACTACGAAGGCGCGCCATTGGTGATCGGAGATGACTATTATGATGATGACAGGATTGATTCGGAGGACGAGACGAATGACGAGTTGGCAGAGGCGGTAGGTTTAGGTGGCGTGGGCACCAGTTTTGACGACGAATATACCGATCTGGGTTCCTCGTATCCATTCTTAGAAATGGGCTATACGTTGAATGATCTAAGTAGTTTAGACGAGGGGCTTAGGGAACGGCTGGAGTGGCAGGCTATGTTGTCCTCAGTGTTGACTGGTGAGGTGGTTCAATCAGAGAAGCGAAGGCTTAAGGCTCCGCAGAGCCAGAAAGCTGTAATGGATAACGATTTATGGATAGGTATTAGAGCGCGTGTATGCGGTAGGTCGGTTGAAGAACAACAGCGAATCGTTGATTACGCAAGAGCACACATCAGCCATGTATTTGAAAATTTCTGGAACTTTAGAATTGAATACACAGACGAGTCAAGCCTGGAGAGCGTATCTGAACAGGTAGATAGCATTCTTCAGCAGGTGGAAAAAATCGAAGGGCTCTGGAAGTCTCTTAAGGCTATGCGGGCAGAATGTGTGCCTTACGGAGATGACGATTTCCAGCGACGTCTGGGGGCATTAACTGCATGGAGTACTATTACAGCTTCCATTTCTCAAGAATTTGACTTGCTGAGACAGTGGACTGGTAATGTGGAACTTGATCCTACTATTCCTCCGGCGCGGCATTTTAAGAATGAAGAATTGCCATCACTGGTTGAAAGCATTCTCAAACAGGATGACTTGGAGCGGTTGTTTGAAAATAGAATTCAGCGTACTATGGACCCTCTGATTAAGAAGGCTCGAGACGCCACGGTGGAATTTTCAGAGATTTATGTCGAATTGGGGCTTCCGCTATTCCACGAACGGCTGTCCCATTTGATGCAGTTCCCGATTAAGATGATTCAAGAAGTTATAAGAATGCGGCTGGTGTATGCCCGGCGGTTAGTAAACCCAACAATGATGATCGTTAATCAGATTATCGGCGATTTGGGCAAGTATATTCGTCTGGCCACAACAATTATGCAACGGAATCAGGAATACACTTCACCAATTTTCGACAAAGGCTGGGTGTTTCCAAATCATGCCGACGAGTCGTTTAACACGACAGTGTTGGATTGCCTGAGACACTACTTGGATCTTTTGCAGCAAAAGTTCCTGCGTGATTCCAAGAGCGCATCGCGAATGTATTTAACTTTCAAAGAGACAGATCAACTGGAGCAGCAGTATGCATTTTTGAAAGATGTTGGCTCCATGATCCGTGGCGCCGACCTTGTGATAGCTGAACAGTTTAGTTCTCTCGAAACGAAGATGCTCAGTAGGTTGTATACCTACTGGGAGGGTCAGATGAAGGGCCCACAACAGTGGAACACTGGGGAAGTTGACAAGTGGTTTGCAACTACAATTGAGAATGTACGAAGCTTTCAACGAAAGTTGCTACGATTTTACAAGTAAGTATTAAGTGCTGTTCGATAGCATGCTAACCGAGTTTAAAAAAATCAGGATTTTGTGTACAACATATGAGAATTCAACAGAATACTCCATTCAATCTAGCAAGATTAAGGGGTTTGTGGAGTCGCTCAGACAGAGCAGTCATTTTTTGGTTTACACAGGGGCGTTTGAAAAGTATGGCGTTTATACCATTGCGGATCCTTCGTTGAGTAACCAACCGGAAAAGATTCGGTCAATATTGAAAGGATATTGCAGAAGCGACAACCTGCTGGATGAAGAAGATGCCAACTCGTATCTATTGATATTGTGCATCAGAGAGCCGCTTGTATGGGAAGGAGATATTGTAAATTTAGACATTCCCTATTCTGATATAGAACTGGAAGCAGGCAGGATGCGACTGGTATCAGTCGGCAAAACTGCAGATCTGAAACAAACAAGAAAACAGCTAGCAAGAGCATGTGGTGGCACAGACGCTTTTGATGTTGTGGTGGAGAACCGATCACATCTGAAAAAGGTGAATCATGAACTATCAAGAATTCGTAAAATGTTCTTTAGACTGGCTGGTTCGGTCATTAGTTCTGCAACTGCATTTAGATCACAATTATGCCAGCATGGTTGTTTGAACAAACCCGGTGGGTGTCAAGAAACAGTTCAAAATATGTTTGTGTTTGCTCGAGAATTCGGGCAGCGTGGTATTCACGTTATGGATGCCAACAGAAAGGGCAATGTAGCCATGAAATTGATCAATTTGGCAATCGAGTGGGTATCATTTATCTGTGATGATTGTGTCCCTACCGATTACAAGACGTTTAGATGGACTGTTGTTGCCCTGGAGTTTGCAATGGTTATGACCCGGGGTGTGAACATTACAGCCATTGATAATAAACAGTTTGCTAATTTACGACAGAAAGTTGCACAATGCATGACCTTATTGATCTCTCATTTCGATATCATGGGTGCGAGATCAAAGGCAGCAGAACGCCAAAAGAACCTGGAAGCAGCGCGACGAATCAAAATGATGAACATTCATTACAAAGACGACGATGAGTTGATGACAATCTTCAGAGAAGAAGCTCTCAAGAAGATAGCAACGTTGGAAGAAAACAGACAGATAGAACACGGAGTTTCTGGTAAAGTGTTGGACGACACGAATACAGACTCGGAGTTTTTGACCTTCTTGCAGTCTTCCTTTTCGAAAATGTCTATTCGTTGGCAACAGGGACAGTTCATTGGAGGGGGCTCATTCGGGTCTGTTTATGCCGCTGTTAACTTGGATACTGGCGGTGTGATGGCTGTCAAGGAAATTCGTTTGCACGACAACTCCCATATTAGACGAGGATTGAAGAGCATTACTGATGAAATGACTGCATTGGAAATGTTGAGTCATCCTAACATTGTGCAGTACTACGGAGTAGAAGTGCACAGAGACAAAGTGTTTATTTTCATGGAATACTGTCAAGGAGGTTCCTTGGCAGATTTGCTGGAATATGGTCGAATTGAGGATGAACAGGTTATTCAAGTATATACTCTGCAGATGCTGGAAGGTTTAGCATATTTGCATTCATCAGGAATTGTGCATCGAGATATCAAGCCTGAGAATATTCTGTTGGACCATATGGGAGTAGTCAAATTCGTAGACTTTGGTGGGGCCAAGGTGATTGCAAAGACTGGCAAGACCAAGGGCCGTCACTCAACAAGACTCAATTCAATGACTGGTACGCCAATGTACATGTCTCCAGAAGTCATTACTGGTGCTGACCAGGGTAGACATGGCAGCATAGATATCTGGAGTACCGGTTGTTGTGTCTTGGAAATGGCTACTGGTCGTCGGCCATGGGCTAATCTGGACAATGACTGGGCTGTCATGTATCATATTGCTGCCGGTCATCTGCCTCAACTTCCAAGCGAGGATCAGTTGAGTGCAGATGGCATTGACTTCTTGATGAAGTGCTTGCAGCGAGACCCACTACAGCGCCAGTCTGCCGTAGAACTGTTGAGAGATCCATGGATCCAGGCTATTAGCATGCAATTGATTGGAGATCCAAGTGTAGATGACAACTCTGTTGGATCTTCGAACAACAATACGCCAACATCTACCGGAATCGGGTCTCCTGTATCATCAGCAGCTAGTAACCAAGGGTCTGTGAGCAGCCAGGGTGGAGGTAGCAACGCTCCTTCACGGGACTTATCTCAAGTCCAAGCAGCTGCACGGTCAATTACTTATTCTTACTCGTCGCAACAAGCGGCAGCGGCCGCCGCCGCTGCTGCTGCTGCGACGGGAAACCAGCAACTATCTCCAGGAATGTATTCTCCAGAAATGCAGTCGATGGACTTTACCGTCTTTCAACAGCACCACCAGCAATACCAGGACAATAATACACCACCTCCTGTTATTCCACCTCAACACATTGCATTGCCGACTACTCGGACTCAGGGCGACATGGTTACGCCACCGCCCCCATTGCCGCCACATGAACATAAAAAACGGCATAGTGGGCCTTGAGATATGTACGTAGTAAACTAATTCACATGGAAAGAAATATATGTCTTATTTATATGATTACTAATTTTCAGGGGACTGCCTGCGGCTGGCTCATCACACGGCTGAACTGCTAGAAGCGGTCAAATATTTCTCGGATGTGTTCATACACAACATCCTGGCTCTCTTGAGTGAGAAAACCCTTTTCCTCGTATTCTTGGTGATATTCACGCAGTTTGTTGTCAAGGTAATGGGATCCTGGAGAAATTTTGTCGCTTACATAGTTGACGTAGTGCAACCGTTCACCGCAAGAGTCAATTGATTCCAAAAAGTAGTTGATAGGAGCCCAGAGAGCTCTGAAGTACCAAGGGGTGTCTCTTGCAATTCCTGTGCTGACGCTTCCAGGATGTGTATTCATAAATGCAACATTAGGATACAAGTGGGAATATTTTTCAACTGCAACATTGTTCATTCTCATTGACCATTTCATAAAAGGCACCAAACTGGTTGTGTCAGAATCAATGTACTGTTTATCAACAACAATCATGTCCTGTGGGTTCATGATCGTATTTACCCTTGCTGGTTCACCGGCTTCTGCAGCTTTGGCAACCAACGGAGCCAACTGGTCTGCAATCATCCACCGAGAGTAAAACATAACAGCCTTTCGTGCTATGAGCCCTTCTTCTGTTTCGGTAGAAGCCATGTCGAAAGTGCCACATGATAATGAAAGCACGTTTATTTTCTTTTCACTTGCTAGGATTTGTCTGGTCATTGACTTTGCATTCTTGAGCAGTGTCAAATCGCACTTGAGGAACTTGAAATTACCCGAAGGTTGAATAGTCTTGAGCTCATTCAAAATTTCCTCTGCAGCTTTTGCATTTCTTCCAACGATATAGACCGTCGCGTTCTTGGTGTGTCTTGCGAAAGCTTTTGCACTCCCTTGGCCTATACCACTAGTTGCTCCAATAAATACACCCACGGGGTTTTCCACTTTGACAGAGGATTCGCTTTTCTTATTTTGTTCAAGTACGTTTTTACGAGATGAATCCATGTTTATTGGTGAGTTTAAGTTGTAACAAAGGTCAATTGGCCTGTTTTATTATATTTTGTTCCGCCAAGAGGGGACGGACTTTAGGACGAGACATTACGGACTTAATGGGACTTATGTTAATTCCGGTTTGCTGGAACAGGTGAATATTAAAACAGATTAAAACAATTCTGTGATTGATATACAAATATCAAGTAATATAAGAGGAAGAGGGTAGTGAAAGATTAGCTATCGTACTGGGTAACATACGAATGGGCGACGAGCGTGAAGAGGATGAGTAGAACTTGAAAGACGAGGCTGAAGGACGGACTTAAAGGAAAGACGTTAATTCCGGATTGCTGAACAGATGAATATTAAAATATATTAAGAAATTTTGAGATTGATACACAGATATTAAGTAATATAAGAGGAAGAGGGTGGTGATTAATTAGTTATCGTACAACCGACTGTGTTATTGTGTTAGCAAAACATTCCAATCTCTATGGATACTTACAAGTTCAAGAGTCCAAACTCGTCGTACATGCACTCGGACTGAACAGTCCACTTCTTTAACGTTATGCAATTCTATAGAGTCCCACCAACACTTCCTGGCGGGTTTTCTCCAAAATAGTAGTAGTTTATGAGGCATCATAGCTTCAGCACGTGCAGCTTCATCCATTTTTTCATCAGGTTCTTGGGTTAATAGTCGAGTTAGGCTCAAACTGCTGATTACAGTTTTATTTGGCTCAGTAGCACGAAAACCCCACTCGTCGTCAATGTCAAAGCCACTAAAATTATACCATGTTAGTCTTTCAACAATAAAAAACATCCATACCTTGAACAGAGCATATCAATCAAATGTTGCTCAGCAGACCCCGGTTCGTCGCTATTCCGTAACCCGCTAAAGATTTTCTTCTGATTAACTATAATTTCCCCACAGTTTCTCTTTATCTGCTGCATTTTTTGCTCAGATACAATGCAACCGATCGGAATACAGTAATAGTCCAGGTCTTCTCGTAATACAATGACGGCTCTTCTACTTTTCTTTAATGCAATACTAGTGTGAATAAACGAATCTGATTCTTCTTCTGGTTGTTGACTTTGTTCAGTCGAAGTTGTGGGTGCAGCAACATCCACATCTTCGGTGACTTTTCGAAATGTGTCTAAAGTGTACTGCAAACATTCTGGCGAAAAGTTTACAGAGGCAGTTTCAACTTCAGATAAATGAGGCAGCATTTGACCATCCGGTACCAATCCATTCGAAATTCCAAGCAGAATGCTTTCTGGTAATCTCATCATTTCATGTCTGGTGATTTCAAATTCTACTCCCCTTAGTTCCAACCGAATAATGCTATCAGGAGATAATTGCTCTTCCAAAAGATCACCACCCCCTGCAGGAAGTCCACTACCCTCAGGAGCTACCTGAGTGATAATGGAATTTTGCTGTTGTTGGACACTCATGCTGTAAAAATTAGTTACTGGAGGTGAATATGGAGGAGGGGGACCTTCTTCGTCTCTATTATCAAATGCAGGTGGCTGATCTTTCTCCTGTTCCTCGGCTGAAATGTTAGGATTAGGGTATTCTTCAGCAGTGTCTGTTTGAATTCTGGTATTTATGCTTGTGCTTGTGCTTGTACAATTATCTGGCGAAATTGTTGGCGCTGAAGTTGTTGAAGGAGTGACTAAAGTTGGATTTCTGTTGGAATCTGATCGTTTCGAACTGATGATGACTACGTTTTTTTTTTTTGCTGAAAAACCACCTTCTACAACCCCCCTTTTCTGTTTATCGGAATAATGCTCTTTCTACAGATCGATCAGTATGTTGTCTACTGTTCAATTTCAAGTCCTTTAGTCCAAAGTCCTATTTCAATTAACCCATGCAACAACCTGTCGGCTAGTTGTTCCCAACTGTTGATACTATATATGTGATCACGTTTGAGATACAATCTGGGTCAAAGGGTTGTCCAAAACCTGGCGTCTAGCGTTTAGTTTCCAGGGTCGTCGGTGTCTGGCGTCAGTGCCTCAGTGATGTGTATACGCACGAATACTGACGCTCAAGATGATTATATACTTGACTGAGATGTAAATCAAAGCCAATAAATACGAAATGAACGCTAAACCTGACTGATTGTTTGTTTAGTACTGTAAAGAAGAGATGCAGGAGCAAGAGCAGGAGGAGAAGGATCAATTTATGTTGTTGCAAGGCAAGGCTCCGCGCTCCAGCCTCGTAAAAGTGCGTTGGGATGTTTAGTTTGCTGTGGTGCGCACCTCACCGGCGCCGACCGACGACGCGCAATCTGCCGCTGTTTGTATGTATGCAACGAAGCGCGTCTGGGTTGAGTGGTGATTGATATTCAAGCTCGGCAAATGCGAAATATTCGGGGGATTCGTCGATTGTTAGTTAGGGAGTTTTGATTTTGGATGGAATAGTGGAAGATAGTTTGGTTTTGCTGGGGAGCATAGGACCATTGATGTGCTGTTCTATCCTATCCTTACTTCCCCTGGCAATCCCAATCCGCTAACCGAATAAGCTTGCGGATCCTGGCAAGCGAGGACTTGAGCTAGTTTGTTTGTTGAGCGGGTTGAGTGTATTGCGTTGTACATACGTACATACACACACATACGCTCCCTTACCCCCTGAATTTTTGTTCGATGACGTCTCAAAGAAAACGTAAAGGTACATATCTCCCTTCCTATTATAGCCCTCATAATCTTAGTCTATTGTCTATTTATTATTCTGTAGATTCTCTATAGGTGTATATAGGTTGTATCAAAAGCTAGGAGATTGGTCACACAAAGTGCCGGTGCGGCTTTATTTTGAGGTCTAGCCCGACGGCCAAGTGACAAACAAATGACCATGCACCCCCCCCCCCCCCC
>PPJI03000099.1:0-46028 GCA_003707485.3 Blastobotrys proliferans
CGGAGTCCACCGGGCCCCCCCCCCCCCATCGTCCACTGTTTTTCGCTTCTTTTTTTAAAAAAAGATGTCATCACCGTGCGGCGCACCCTCGGGGTCGGGCTCGGGGGTCGGGTCGGAATTTTTGGTGTCGCCGTCGTCGGAATTTGAATAATGCTTTGGTGTTGTTGTTGCGACTAGCACAACAAACCGACACCACCAACATGCTTGCTGATATCGTCAAGTCAACGTTCAATGCAGCCAAAGAATCGGGCGCAGTAGTCTTCACGGAGAGCGAAAAAGTCAAGAGCGTGGTCGACGGCATCCAATTCCTCTACACGTTGGCTCCTGCATTGGCCAAAAAGCCAAAGAGCCAGATCACCACCGAAACCTCGCAACCACAGGTGGCGAAGTCGAGCCCATGGGTGCCTCCTGAGCAGGCATTGACGGTCCAAATGGATTATGAAACAGACTATCGCATCGTACTAAACAAGTTTGCGGTGACTCCTCGGCACTTTTTACTGATAACCAAGGAGCCTCAGCCGCAAACTTCGCCATTGAGCCCGGAGGACCTGAGCGCGGCATTCAAGCTGCTGGCCGAGGTGAACAAATCCAAACGACACCTCGGATTCTTCAACTGTGGGGCCGATTCGGGTGCTTCAGTGGCCCACAAGCACATCCAGTTCATGGAATTTCCAGAGGACTTTACCCCATTTGTAGACGAACTGGTCGATGTCAATCCTACCTACAAAGAGGGCCAACGACCATTTAGCGATACTAGAATGTCGTTTGCCCACTTTGTAGTTCCTATTCCTGCCCACCCGACCCCTGATGATCTGGGCTTTCGATATTCCACGATCATGTCTCGGGTGTTGACCATGTTACGTCAGGCTGGCAACTCTATTAGCTACAACATTGTGTTCACTGAACGGTGGATGATGGGTGTCCCTCGGAGTTCCGAGTCTTGTGAGGGTCGCAGCATTAACTCTGTGGGGACAATTGGTATGTTCCTGGCTAAATCTCAGGAAGACTTGGAGTTTTATCAGCACAAGGGCCCATTGAATGTGCTTCAGGAAGTGGGGCTACCTCCAGTAGACATAGAACAGAAGGAGGATGAATATGACTACTAAAATATATAGAAAAGAATATGAAGATCGTGAGGCGCGACACACAACGTCGACGTTTATGACTTAATTTTCCTACACTCCGCTCCGCAAACTAGTTTCAGACATCAACATCACGTATATAGATCATGCGAACTGCTGAAGCAAGACACACAACGACACAACCCAAAGTCCAGGTTGCTCTGAACCTCGACGGCGGGCAAATTACAATGGAGGACAAGTTGTTCGGCTGGTCACAGTTGCCAGGTCAGCGTTTTGAGAAAATGTCCACTGACGACCAAGTTTTGGTGATCGACACAGGCTATGAATTCCTCACCCACATGTTCCACACTCTGGCATTGCACTCGGGGTGGAGTCTGATTCTGGAATGCGTTAGGGATGATTCTGCTGATGATCATCACAGTGCGCAAGAATGTGGGACTACGCTCGGAGAAGCTTTCAAGAGGGCCCTGGGCCCTATCAAGGGTGTCAAGAGATTCGGTTCAGCTTATGCTCCTCTAGATGACGCATTGGCAGAAGCAGTAGTCGACCTCAGCAATCGGCCGTACGCGGTGGTGAATCTGGGATTGGACCGTGAGAAAATCGGCAAGTCGAGCTGCGAAATGGTCACTCATTTGCTCGAATCGTTTGCCCAGGCTGCCGGTATCACTATGCATGTAGAATGTTTGCGAGGTGTCAATGACCATCACCGGGCAATCGCAGCATTCAAGGCGTTGGGGCTGGCCATCAAGGAAGCCACCTCGCTCACTGGCTCAGATGAAGTGCCAAGCACCAAGGGCGTGCTGGGCTAGACAGATTAGATTAGAATAGATTGAATAAAGTCACGCTTGCCGTGGATTTCTTCTTTTTTAACAAAGGAAGAACGCTACCGTACTAGCATGTCATATTAACGCTTCCGGTGGATTTCTTCTTTTTTTAAAAAAAGAAGCAAAAAACAGTCGACTTCTGGAATAAACACGGCCCAGGCTATCTAATGGTATGCCCAGATTCCCTTGAAAATGCCTGGAACATCGATTTACACCCCCTAAATGGCACCACATGATCTGGTGCCCAGGTGAGCCGCACACCAAGGCTTGGGTTGATATCTTCTTTTTTTAAAAAAAGAAGCAAAAAACAGTAGACAGTTGGAACAGACAGATCTCACTTGATGTAATGATACTCCCTTTTTTCTTCCAAAAGACTCGGAACATCGTTTTTGGACCCCCAGCCGGGCTCCACGTAACATGGTGCCTGCCCTTCCCTAACCTGTAAAAGCGAGGATGGCATGTTTTCTACGGATTACACTCTTTTTTGAGCAAGAAGCAAAACAAGTTCGACGAATGGAATAAGTAGACACGATTCTATCTAATGATGCTCTCCTTTTCATTCAAAAGGGCCCGGAACATCGTTTTTGGACCCCTAAAGTGGCTCCACCTCACCTGGTGCCTGGGCCCAACGTCTACTGTTTTTGCTTCTTTTTTAAAAAAGAAGAACACGCCTGGAACTGATATGTCACGTGCGAGTCACGCTACCCTAACAAAACCATAGACGTAAGGCCGTCGAACAGAGTTACAGCTTCTCTGCTTCACTTCGACGCTATCTGGCAATATTTAATGTGATCCATGATGCAACGGATACATGTTCGTAGTTATCTTCGATCGTGAGGCGCGACACACCGTTAGCTAGCGTTATGACTAAATTTTTCTCCTCACCGCACGTTGGTTCCGGACATCACCATCACATCACATAATGCGATTTGCAGAAGTAAAACGGACTACGAACGAAACCAAGATCCAGATCGCTCTGAGTCTCGACGGCGGCGAAATCTCGATAGAAGACAAGCTCTTCCCATGGACCGGGACCAACGCCGCTCAGTTGTCCACTTCCGACCAAGTTATATTCATCCACACGGGCATTGGGTTCCTCGACCACATGTTCCACGCCCTTGCAAAGCACTCAGGATGGAGTCTGATCCTGGAGTGTATCGGGGACTTGCATATTGACGACCATCACACTGCAGAAGACTGTGGTATTGCTCTCGGAGAAGCATTCAAAAAGGCTCTGGGTCCTATCAAGGGTGTCAAGAGATTCGGTTCAGCATTCGCTCCTTTGGATGAAGCATTATCACGTTCAGTGGTCGATCTGAGCAACCGGCCGTATGCAGTAGTGGATCTCGGTTTGAAGCGTGAGAAAATCGGCGAACTAAGCTGCGAAATGATTCCTCATGTGCTGGAATCGTTTGCCCAGTCCGCCGCTATCACCATGCATGTAGACTGTTTGCGAGGCACTAACGACCACCACCGGGCTGAATCTGCATTCAAGTCATTGGCAGTGGCTATCAAGGAAGCCATCACATATACTGGCCGTAACGACGTTCCAAGCACCAAGGGCGTGCTTGGTTAGTTAGAAATATAGACAGCTTAGAAATATCATGTACTCTAGTCGACGATGAAAAAGAAGCAAACGGTGCCATTGCAGTGCATTAAATTGTGTTACGGAATCTAATTTACAATCTAGAAATACAGTGAGTTTTTGATCATATCGTAATACTTATCGACCGACTTTTTGTTCTGTTCGTCGCCCTCTGGTCTTGTGGGTTCCACAAGTCTGCCTGTGGACTTGCGTTTCTCAATAGATAGTTTAGTCTGCTGCTCACGATGCTGTTTCAAGAACATGTTGACTTCACCCAAATGATTGACTCTCATTCTATCAACAACCATTGGATACACATCTCGATGCGTAGTTACAGTCTTGTTTACATCTGTAAATGTTCCCGATTCTGACGATGCAATCATACCACTTGATGCAATTAGTTTGCCATTTCTAGACAAAACTCTACCTG
This sequence comes from Blastobotrys proliferans, assembly GCA_003707485.3. Classification (NCBI taxonomy): domain Eukaryota; kingdom Fungi; phylum Ascomycota; class Dipodascomycetes; order Dipodascales; family Trichomonascaceae; genus Blastobotrys; species Blastobotrys proliferans. The sequence goes on from PPJI03000099.1 coordinate 3,922, forward strand.
GTACCTTGACTTGATTTGTGAAGCCGTTATCTCGGGTATTAAATAGTGTACCTGGAAGAGTGTACGAAAACCCACCAGTGGCTACAGGCGATGTCTCGTAACTACCTTTTGATTGAGCAAATTTGTTGAATGAGCTTGAATCGGGTTTTAAGTTTTCCTTCTTGAGCCATTGTTTGAATTGATCTCGGTTTATCCCAGAGGTCTTGTATGCAGTTAGTGGTCGGTGAGTGGCTCCGTAAAACAGAGGAGAAAGCTCAGGAAACGAACGGTCTCCCTTTCGGGGTATAGGTGAAGGACTCGTATTTAGACTCTGTAGTCGTTTTAGTACTAATGCTTTTGAACTTCCTGGTTCATAGTCGGTAAATCCAAACGGAGTATCCAACCGATTCATGACAATATACCTCGACTTCAATGCCGCAGGCATTGATCGTTTCAAGCCATAATCGGCTCTATGGTTTGATGCTGGGGTGGTGGTAATCACCTGGTGAGTTGGAACAGATTTGAGCTTTGGTATGACCTTCAAATGCCTTGATATCTGTTGATTCAATTCGTTCTCGTTCTTGGGGCGATTGACCGGTCGTGGGAGTGATGCAAGACGTGAATTCTGGAATATCTTTGAAAACGAAGTTACTGATCGTCTTGCCATTCTAGTCGACGTCAGTTGCCTAGGGCAATGGTTTCTAATGGTTCCCATTGCCATGCTGAAGACGATGCTGATGCTCTGGTGCATCGAAAATTTTCGCTGGTGAAAAATCGTCCCAAAGCCGGTCATGTGATTTGAGCCGCACCCGAGCAGGTCGACTGTTTTTTGCTTCTTTTTTTAAAAAAAGAAGAACACCACTGGAAGCGTTACTGTGACATGCTAGTACAGTAGTGTTCTTCTTTTTTTAAAAAAGAAGCAAAAACAGTAGACGCTGGGGCCTTCAGTGCGTAACGACACACACCGCTATCACCACCGGTTGCCGGTGTACGACCTGGCGCTGATACCGATGCCGACAACATCCAATCGACATCACCAAACATCACCACCGCAAAAATAATCTGCTATCAAACCAAAAATGGCGTCCAGTAGAGCGCACCAACAGCATCATCAACAGCAGCAGCATAATGTTGGTAGTTCTACGAATATGCCAGTGACACAGCTGTATAGACGTGATGAGGTGATTGGTCGAGGAAACTTCGGAGTTGTCTACAAAGGTGTGAACCGTGAAACGAAGCAGGTTGTCGCGATAAAAGTGCTTAACCTGGACACTATTGAAGACGATTTGATCGATATACAGCAGGAAATCAGCACGCTGTCTCAGCTTTCGATGAGCGACGCTGCAAACATCACCAAGTACTATGGATCATATTTGCATGGCACAAAACTGTGGATTATCATGGACTTGTGCGCAGGAGGGTCAGTGCGGACTCTTCTGAAGGCAGGCAAGTTTGATGAAAGGCATATCGCAGTGGTTACTAGGGAGGTTTGTGTTGCACTGGCATATATTCACAAAGAGGGCATTATCCACCGTGATATCAAAGCCGCCAACATTTTGATTACCAATACAGGGTCGGTGAGATTGTGTGACTTTGGTGTGGCGGCAAAAGTGACCGCTAACAAGCTTAAACGTTCAACTATTGTTGGTACTCCGTACTGGATGGCCCCAGAAGTTATAACTGAGGGAGCGTTGTACAATACTAAGGCAGACATTTGGAGTTTGGGTGTTACTGTGTATGAAATTGCTACAGGAAACCCTCCATTCGCGGATCAAGAAGCATTGAGGGTAATCATGCTCATTCCCAAACAGAAGCCTGCTCGTTTAGAGGGGAGCCAATATTCTCCTGGACTAAAAGAGTTTGTGGCTCACTGTTTAGATGAACATTCAGACGAACGACCGTCAGCTGAAGAGCTGCTGAAGATGAAATTCGTAAAAAACTCACGTTCCAACCCAACTTCGTGTCTGAGAGAAGTTGTCCAGAGATACATGACCTGGAGACAGACAAACAATGTCCGTGACTCGATTGCCATGCTCAAGGGCATCAAAGAGGGCGACGATTACGATGATGAAGACGTCGATTACAACTCGGATTCCGAATCCGTGTGGGACTTCGATACATCTGATGTAACAACTTTCGATTACGGGGCAATGACCCCAATACGAAAGGGCTCGCCTACGAACGAGGTTGATAAACTGAATGGACTGGGTTTTACATACCCGGCCGGATTTTCTGCATCTCAGGAGAGTACAATGAGAGCTCCTCCACCCCCAGCATTGGAGCCTGGAGCTCCTCAATCTTTGCTCGAGCTGTTTGAAGAAGAGTATTCGCCAGGAAAGGCGTCTGCACCAATTCTTTCACCAGCAATGGACCAATTTCCTACTGGTTCTAACCATCTAGCAGCTACTGCTACGACTCAACCATCAACGCCTACGATTGAAATTCCCGAGTTTGATTCGCTAGAAACAGAAACTATAAACAGTGTACAACAGCAATTACACCACAACCAGGTTCCACAACCTCCGCCATTTCATAGAGCTGTGTCAGCTGCTCCTACGATGTCGCATCCTCTACCTCAGGCAATTCACCAACCACCCCAGCCAACTCCTTCGGCTCCTCCAACTATTCCACCTCAGAGTGCCCAGAGATCACGTTCTTCAACCCTGTCAAATACCATAACTCCACAATCTCTGCAGCAGCAACATCAGCAGCAACACCTGCACCAACAATCTACTCAAAACTCGCAAACCACTCAGTCATCTCAAGCTTCTACAACCACGCAATCTCAACAAGCATCTTTACCTCCGGTACCTACGATTCCTGCGGCTGCCAATTCTAGTTCCAGTGCTCCAGCATCTGGTCAAGGCTCACCTACTTCGAGTGCTACCCCAGGGACGACCCAGATGTTACCACCCGCATTGCGGCACAATAACTCTCGTAGAACTCCAAGCCCTATTAGAATGGCACCCAAGGCTTCATCGTCAAACTCGTCTAATAACAGTTCACCACCAAAGTCAGCATCTACCACAATGAAACCGATTGTGCGATCAAAACTGCATAACGAAACTTTGCATTCAACAACTTCTGAAGAAGAATCAAGCACTGCTAGCAAATCTCCACCGATTGACACCGGGGCTGCCACTAAACGCAAGCCTTTGCGTCCGGGAATGCATATTGCAATGCCTCCTCCATCTTTGCCATTTCAACCACCACAACTTTCAGCTGCGGCTCATGATGAACATCACCATCAAGATGACCAGCTGAGTTTTCCTCAACTACCCAAGCTTGATACTTCGGTTCTATTGGACTCTACGCAGAAACAAGATGTTATTAGCCATCTTGATCAGATGTTAGAAGGGTTCAGCGTTGGGTTAGCAGCTGTTGAAGAAGGTCTATATAATCTCGTAATGTAAAAAAAATATTCTTTATTAATTTATATCTTACATGTTGAACGTTTATTTCTTGATGATAATGTTGTCCAATTCTTGTCGTTCGTTAGCTTCGGCTTCGGCTTCAAGAATGTATGGAATCAAGTAAGATTTGTCGTTTTCGGCAGTCATTTGTTCGTTCTTTGGCAACAACTTGTGGGACAAGGACAGTTGGTGAGCGGTGGCGATTCGGTAAACTCGGTCGTATGATTCTCTAGCTGGCAATCGCTTCAATGCCTTTTGGGCGATGTCGTTTTCTTCAATGATCAAGTCATCGAACTTCAAACCCATTTTTCGGTATCCAGCCAAGTGGGTGAATGCATTGGCAGCTGGAACGAAAACTGCCTTGAGCAAAGGTTTAGACAAGATGAATTTGGAGATCTTGTCGAGCTGTGTAAAGGTTGACATTGTTGTTTTGTGTGTCTAACTGGAGAAAATTTTGAGTGGTGATTTTTTGTCGTCGTTGCGTTGGGACACTAGGCGGAATCAAAGGGTTTGTGATTGGCCAATTTCGCAGCGCTCGTCGGAGGTCGGACCCAGCGGCTAGTGATGTCACGTGTGAGCCGCACTGCGGTGTGATGCTTCGAGTGGATTACTTCTTTTTTTTAAAAAAAGAAGCAAAAAAAACAGTAGACTATCGAATAAACAGATCTCAGGTGTACCCTAGGTTTCCTCATTAACGGGCCAGTGCATTATTTTTTGGACCCCACTTACAGACACCCAATAATAAATAAATTAATGCTAGTTAATTGCTAAACTGTATGCAAGAGGCCAATTGGAAAATTGGATCACTATTCTCATGTAATTTTGCTCAGGCCAAAGTCGAACGTAATAACCTTTTGCGCTGGCGTCTTGATAAAGTTTCGTGGATCAACATCTCTATGGTCCACACCAAGATTCCATAGTTGTTCTGCACATCCGTAGCATTCAGCCATCGTTGGTTGTTCACCAGCGATGTATTCGAGCAGTAGATAGTACATTTCTCCTCCACCTTCGATACTGAGAGATCCAAATTCGAATAACCGGGGCCACACCTTGTTTCCAGTTCCTGACATCGTTTTGAGATATGAATAGACATCAACTTCATTCAAAAACAATGCTTCACCATTCTCTGGCGGCAAAACCTTGAGAATTACCGGTTTCCGCCTATTGATCGATTCATGTACAACAAGATACACTTGAGCAGGACTGTAATCATTGCCATGTGCTTTGATCACGTCGCACACCTTGAACTGGTCGAATCGTCGATCTCTTCGGGCTCTCCTACCAAATTCTTCAAGAACTTCATCTACATGCTCGGAGCGGTTAAATTGATATATGTTGGAATAACTGGTGTAGAGACTATGAGCAAGTTGATGGCGTAAATTGCTTCGTTGGAAAGCTTGGAATTTACCCGGTTGGTAAACGGGTTGTTGGCCGTTTCGAATCGCTTCTCCATGCTGCTGAACTCTTGCTTCCAAGCCGGGTAGATCAGCAAACAGGTTGTTTGCAAATGCACAAAGAAGCGGAAACCAATAGGTCCCGTCCTCTAGATGGTGGCAGTACGCCGCACGATAGTTTACTTGAATGGGGCCAATACCATCATTCTCACCATCACCAACCCTTTGCCTACGAGATACACTACCTTCCCGACCACGACGACCACCGCGACCAGTCCCCATCCGATTACGCCACATTGTCAGATCTGGAAGTCCGTCATCCAAGAGGAACACGGATAACCCCCCAGGATCTGTGACCACAACCGACCTACACTTGTTCATTATGGCACCCTCCAGAACTCGTGTGGCTGTTTCTGTGAAATTTCTAGCAGCTGCTCGCATGCTCTCACCTGCTCTTTTTCTTCCACCCAATCGACCAATGACAGCAGAGTCATCAGTTCCTCGTCTGCAATATCGGTTCTTTGGGCCGTATAAGTGAAGACCAGGCGTGGCTTTTGCTGCTGCTCCTTTAGCCTCTGCGACTAAAACTGCAAACCGACTATCCCTCAAAGATAAATCTTCGTTTACCCCTGAACGATAGGTTACCGAAATATTCGTATCAGGCATGCGGATTCCATATCTCAGGAAGCTCTCATGCTCGGCAGTTGGATCCCACTCTGGGTATGGATAACTTGTATAAGTTGAACTCACTAATATATCCCTCAATCCAGGCAAACGGGAACATGCAGAGCCCACAATTGTACCAAAACCTATCATTCTACTCTTGAGACGACCTTCAACTGTTACAAGCATTTCCATTCGTACTGGAAATTCTTGAAGCTTATTGATAAAGGATTGAACTTCTTGAGCTGAGTGATTGCTGATTAACAACCTCAATCCTCTTTCGTTGACAATATCATCTGAGTTAGCACCCCTCTCCTCGAGAAATACCGGCAGATTGTGCTGCACTGCAGGAAAGTTAACACTGGAGTGGGTGGTAGTCTGTGCATCTATATTCAGGCGAAATTGAGCTTCCCAAAAAGGAAGTTGCGGGTCGTCAATGTCGTAACCAATATTCTGAAGAAAATCTGCATCAACAGGCGCGAAATTGAACGCGTTATTCAGATCTCCTGGAGAAAAAATATTACGTATCTGGGTGATGGCAGCATCAACGTTTGCTGGAATAGGGCGTTCGTTTGCCATTGAGTCGAAGAGCTGGGTATATCTTTCTACATAGTAACCACCTAGCAGTGACAGCTATGATAGAACGAGTGAAGAGATGATATCTCGGGCTGGCGCAACCCCTATTTTTATATCACTCTTCCCCAGCAATTATCGGCATGCATGAGGACCCTGGATCAATTCGAAAAAGGTGTGTCTGCGAAAGCTCGATTCTCCGACACCGATTTTTCTCTTAGTAAAGAAGTTAAAAGTAAATGTAAGAAGAACATTACAGTTAACACGCATTCGATATAGCGGTGCTCTCGCATCGATGCTCCTTTCCTAAAACGCCACCGATTCGATGTCACATTCACATCTTTCGGTGGAGCTTCTCTCTTTCTTTATAAACATAGAAGCAAAACACAGTCGCTACATATAATAAACACTTTAAATACCATCTGATTGTATTCTCGGTTCGGTTAGATGACCAGGATTCGTTTGCAGACCTCCAACTGTCACGTGATGTCCTATTGCTAGTCACGTTGTCTTGTTTCTACACTGCCGAGTACAGTCGGACTGCAAAATTTTTGAGCCGCAAAAAACTACATCAGATCCTACAGACCACAGAATGAAAAGGGCATTGCAGAAAACCAAGCCAATAGCCAAGCGGAATAGCTTTGATAAGGTGTTCCCAAAGGTCAAGACTAGAAGAAAGGCATGGGAGGGTCAAGACAAGGACACTTTTTTCAGGGAAAAGTACGCACACGTACATGCTCGTCAAAAGCAGCAGAGGCAAGAGAGGGAACAGCAAGCAAAGGAAAAGGAAAACAAGTTTGATGCATTCTTTGGTGACAAATACAATCCAAAGCGACAGAACAGTGTTCCCAAGAACGATCAACGTAATAGAACACCAAGGCGACATAGTGACTCGTATCTTGGAACAACAAGGCCACATAATAGCGACGATCAACGTTATCGAATGCCAAAGCTGGCACGAGATCCATGGAAGGAGCTGGTGTATGGAACAGGAGCAGTTTTGGGTGCATTGAAGGGGCAAAAGAGAACAGAAAATGACTTATTTCGGATATTTACTAACCAAGACCAAGAATACTTTGCTAAATCAGAGATTGGCCAGCTCTCACAGTCCAAAGGGATTCCAATTGTTGAAAAGCTGAGGGCTGATTTGAACGTTCTCACCAAAAATGCCGTTCACAACGGGGTGGTCCTGGAAACACGGCCACTGCAAGTTCCAGACGTTGCGTCGCTAGCAATTGCACCTGATCAAACCCAATACGTAGTGAATGAAAAAGAGCTTGGAAAGCCGGTAGAGAAGAAACACGATATCAAGGCAAACAAGCCAAACGCATTAGGAGTGTATGTTGACGAAGTTACTGACACACACAACATGGGGGCTATTCTGCGATCTGCATACTACCTTGGAGCTGACTTTGTGGTTGTCTCTGAGAAGAATTGTTGCAAACTCAACAGCGCAGTGGCAAAGACTGCCGTGGGTGCTTTGGACCTGCTGCCAATCTACAATGCACCCGAGCCGTTGGACTTTTTTCAAAATACAGTGTCTAACGGATGGTCTGTAGTTGCTACCTTGCCTTCGCCAACGAAAAACGTTGTGAGACCATCCGAGCTGACAGGGCTGCTGGAAAATGGACCTTGCCTGCTGGTATTCGGCAGCGAAGGCGAAGGGCTGCGGACTTCACTGATCAACAGAGCATCGCACCAGGTGGCTCTAACACCGAACCACGACACCCAGATTGACTCTCTGAACGTCAGTGTGGCATGCGCCTTGCTGCTGAGCAAGTTCTTCAAGCCCAATGCTTTCGACTAGGGCCGCAGGCACCGTTTTTGCTTCTATTATGAAAAAGAAGAATACCACCGGGAGGGACAATGTCTTATTTTTCCAGAAAAAGAAGCAAAAAGCGGTCTTGGCATGAATATATATCCATAGATGCATGTACATAATCCACAATTACTCAATTCTTGAGCAGGTGTATTCTTTTTCCAAAAAAAGAAGCAAAAGGTGCGTGCGGCGTGCGGCTCAAGCCCACAACCGCAGAATCCAGTCCTGCCCATCGTCGACTGTTTTTGCTTCTTTGCACCGAGAGGATCACTGTCTTCTTTTTTCAAAAAAAGAAGCAAAAAACGGTGCCTGCGGCGCATTCCCCATCGTCAACTGTTTTTGCTTCTTTTTATGGAGCGGTCACTGCAGCAAGAGAATATATAAATGCATGTACATAATCTAATCTAGAGATTGGCCTTCTGCTCGGAAATACCCAATTCCTGCAAAAAGGCATCAGAAGTAGGTTCCCGACCCAAAAAGTCAACCAAGTTATCCATGGAGTCTCGAGTGCCTCCTCGTCCAATCACCTTGGTTCGGTATTCCATGCCAACCTTAGTGTCAACAGGATCAGCCTTGAACTTGGTGTAGTACATGTCAGATGCAAACACCTGCGACCACATGTAACCGTAATAACCAGAGCTGTAACCACCCATCAAGTGACCAAATGAGGAATAACCATGCACTCGTTGTTCATCCCCTTGGGATACATGTGAAATTTCCTGTCGCAAGTCGTTCCATAGAGCACAGATGTCGATCTTCTTGGCCTCTTCGACAGATTTAGCAGTGTGCAGGGTCATGTCAAACAATCCGAAGTGCAGCTGTCGCAAGTTGAAAATAGCACCATTCACGTGCTTAGATCGAATCAGAGAATCAATTAATTCGTCACTCAACTTTTCGGATGGGTTTTCGTAGTGACCAGAGATATCCTTCAGTTGCTGCTTATTCCAGGTCCAGTATTCAAGCATTTGTGATGGAGCTTCAACAAAGTCCCATTCAACAGAAGTACCGTGGAACCGTGAGTATGTGGATTCACCAATCAAGTCATGGATACCATGGCCCAATTCGTGGAAAAAGGTGGTGACCTCAGAATGCTTCAACAAAGATGGTCGGGTTTCGGTAGGCTTGGTGAAGTTGCATACCAAAGCAGTAACAGGGAATGCTCGCTTTGATCCTTCCCAGTAACCTTGGCTCAAACCAAAGTTGGCAGCATGACTGTACTTGTTGTCTCGAGGATGCAGATCCAAGTAGAACCAACCAACAAATTCTGGTTTACCAGATTCAGTCTTCCAAACAGAGTACTGTCGAACATCTTCATGCCACACGTCCTTGCCTTCACCGCTGACTTCGTGGAATTCCAATGAAAAGATCTTTTCAAACAATTGCAACATTCCAGTGATGGTTTGCTCCATTGGGAAATATTCCGAAATCTTTTCAGAATCAACCTTGTATTCTCGTTCCAATTTCAAGTTGTCATAGTACTTGAGATCCCACATGTACAAGGTGTCTTCTTGTGACAAGCCTCGTTCTTGCAATTCCTGGTTCTTCAATTTCAGCATTTCATTGACTTCTTCTTTACCCTTTTCGGTCAGCTTTGATCGCAAGTCTTTCAAGAAGCTCAGCACAGTTTCTGGCTTCTTGGCCATTCGTTCTTCCAAGACGTAATCAGAATGGGTGTCATAGCCTAACAATTGAGCAATTTCAGCTCGCAGCTCAACAGCCTTGGTCATCAACTTGTTGTTATCAGTATTCTTGTTTTCATAAGCAACAAACAATCGCTTTCTAGTAGCACCAGACTTGGCGTATTTCAACACTGGATCAATGTGTGGGTACTTGAAAGTAACCTTGTATTTACCGTCTACTTGTTCATAAATTTCATAAGCTCGTTCTGGGATTCCTTCCAGTTCTTCCTTGGTGAACAACAAATAGCCGGCTTCAGCATCCAAGTTCTTGTTGAATTCGATACAGGTATTTGACAATTGCTTCTGCAATTCAACCACCTTTTCACGCTTTTCCTTTGGCAAACCTAAACCATTTCGTCGGTACTTGGTTTCAATTTTCTTGGCTAGCCGCTTTGATTCTGCATCGAGGTTGTCAGGAAGGTTGTCCCAAACATGCTTGACCTTTTCGTATACATCTTCTCTGGTTCCAGCGTCGATATAGTAGTTTTCCAACAACTCTTCGGCTTTAGTAGATGCTTCTCGTAAATCTTTATCCGTTGATACTCGTTGGTAAAAAGTCAATGGCCCAACAATTGACTGCTCATGGTTTTCTTGCTTAGCATACTTCAAAATGACATTTTCAAATGTAGGGTTTGATTCTGCAGCAATTTCGTCATCAATCGCTTTATTATCAGCGATAGCCTTGTTGGTCTTGTCGAGGATTTCCTTCGCAGTGATTTTCCAGCCCATTGCTGGTTGAGGAGGAGTTGGAGTAACCATTGTATTTAAAAAACGTCGACTTTGAGAGATCAAGCTACGTTTAATAATGTTCATCACAAGAAAAGAGAAAAAAAAATGCGGGGGTGTGGATGTACACTCCTATTTATACTTTTTAAGTGATGAGCTCAATTAAGATCGCCACAGTAAATAAACAAGATTCGTGTTGTATGTTGTGCTAACAAGCATAAACGTCACAATGTTTGGTGTTTGGGGAATCGAATCAAAGCTGCGATAGTGCGCGAGAACAAAATTGGCCAATCGATTCTTTTTGGGCGACACTTTTTTTTTCACACACAAAATAACCAAGACGAGATAGAAAAATGTCAGAATCAGCCACTGCACCAATTACAAAAAAGAGTCCTTCCGAGAGTCTGCTTAACGACAAGGTATGTAGATAAACCCATCACATTGACTAACTTATTGTGTGTATTATCAGTGGGATGTTGTTGCATCAAATGCAATTGTAAAGACTGGCTTGGGCTTTGGGGTCGGTGTTCTTGCTTCAGTACTATTCTTTAAACGACGACAATTCCCAGTATGGATTGGTCTAGGATTCGGAATGGGTCGTGCATACGCTGAGGGAGATGCCATTTTCCGGGATTCAAAGGTCGGTGTTCGAACTGTAAAAGCATAGATAAGCATTTGTTTATAACAATAACGATTCAATTATATATATATTTGTGTGTGTATGGTAATAACATTCTAGCGATGACGCTCAATGGTTGATCGTGTTTGGTAGCACTTGATGGCGCTTAATATCGCGTAACAGCGCTTGATGGCATTCTTTTTATTGCCCTGAAGTTGCAATACAAAACAAACGTTTGATCGTGTAAAATATCGACTCAGTTATATGATCGACCTATATATAGAGATGATAATGACCCTTTTTCATGCACTTTTCGTGCTTTGTCGAAGCGAATGCGGCTCAGGAGGACGAAAAAATTATACTATTAAAAATACATAGTGTTTTGTTATAATTAGTCTAGAACAAGCAGTCTAAGCACAAGCAAGCTGCCAACATGGCGCAACAACCGCAGCAGTAACCACCGCCGTTATCTCGTTGTTGTTCTACGTAAACCGGCTGTAATATAATTGTTAGTACACTTTGACGCCAAGTAATATATTATGTGAAGTACCAGCAGTCGCACCGACCAACCGACCGATCGGTGCGATCGGACTCGGAGCTGAATTTACCGTGGTCACACATATACTTTCTAGGACAGTGGGAATGGACATACCTGAGGTGGTGGTTGTTGGTAGTATGGCTGTTGAGGAGGTGGGTATCCTTGACCGTAAGCTGGTTGAGGTTGTTGAGGATACTATGATGCACAAAAGTTAGCTCAACTGGAAACCAAAGAATGAACGTACGTAGGACATGATTAGACAATGAAGTGTAAGTTAAGAAATAAAAAAATTTATAAGGGGGAGGGCGAACTTGTCGTTATAAATATATATGCGTGTTTTGTTTTGAAATAATGATAAAAATGATGGTTGTTGGGACCAAAAATATAAATAGCCGAATAACACACACAAAAAAGATAGTGAAAATCGAATGCAAATGTAATCCGACTCAGGGCCCTTTTATATAGTTTGGTTTAGTAGTAGCGCGTACTCCTGCTTCAACTGGTGGCGCATGAGGTATGAGCATGGGTTGGTATTGGCTTGGGTTCTTCTGTGTGAAGTGCCTGAGTTATAATAATTTTGTCTCATTTCTTTTGTGGTTACCGTTCCGAGTGAGTGTGAAAGAAGTCTTAGCAGCAGGTTTGGCGCATCCACGTACCACTTGCTAACTCACTGGCAGACCACACTTCCCTCCTATCAAGCAAGAACAAGAACAAGGCGCTGCTGTTGTGCCGCTGCGGTCGTCAGCCGTTGTAGGCTTAGCTGAAGCAGACTCCACAGCCGAGCAAACCGACCAACGACCTGTGAGCTGTCAACAACTGAACCAGTTGAACTAACCCCTTTTCTTAAACAATATACCATAAGTATATGACTAGTTCTCCCGTTTCCATGTACGATGACCGAAGCGGTACTCTCCGAAATACCCGATCTGCACGCCATATTATATACATGTATAGTGCGCTATATAAGTCCATATGCAGCGGAATTGCATCGATGTTAGGTCATGTAGTTGCTAATAATAGATACACATCACATCTGAGTCAAGGTGACCGGAACCAGTACATGAACCAGATCAATGTTTCAGATGTCATTGAAGACAGCTGGTGATTGTGTGAGCGGTGGAGTTGGGGAACAATTGGTGATCGAATGACATAACCTTATCTCTAGCAAACTAAGCTTCTTTTTTGGGCTTGTGTTTCACCCACTAAAAAAAGAAGACGTCATCCCCAGAGCTTGTTTCTTCCAGTTGGCCAATTGGCCAACTTTGTCCTTCTTTTTATACTATGACCGTGTGCGAGGACAAGACAGCTCGCGCATTGCTCAGAACTTTTACCTAGCACTGATGCGCCGCAACCCACGCGGCGTGACATAGAGCTGCGGGTGGACTTTCTTCTTTTTTAAAAAAGAAGCAAAAACAGTGCCTGCGGCGCTTTGACCGCTTTTTGCTTCTTTTTCTGGAAAAAGAAGAACAACAGCTAGAAAGAGGTGACCTGTTGCCAATGATCACGATCGAACCGCGGTTGCGGTTTGGTGTACGTCGGCATCGGCGTCGGCGCCGGCGCCGGCATCCGACCCACCCACACAGAACAAAACCGAGACTCACCTCCCAGGGACCAGCCATCAGATTTAATTTTTTTTTTCTGTGAGGGTTCGTATACATCCGCAGAGCAGCGACGAACGAGCCCCCCGACCGACCACCTCCATTACAGTGGGATAATAAACTTTTAACTTTCACATCTTAACAGTCTTCTACTCACAAAGTCTCATACGCACGAACGCTGCCATATTGGCGAATGTTTACAGAACATAAACGATGAGTAGCAGTAGGGAGAAGAAGGCGCGTATAGTAACGCCGCCGAACTTTGAAGATATATATCGAACGCATGAAGCTAGATATAAACTGCGCGATCAGCTGGATGGACAGTTTGAGGAGAAAGTAGCGGTTGAAAAGCCTCTTTCTAACTTTTTCTTCACTCAGGATCCATTCGTGACACATCTGATCCCGCGACCGGTGTTATTAGAACTAATTGAAGCATTGACACACGAAATCAAAGCACGAGGTATGTGTGAGAGCAGTGTTAATTGAGTGTTTGCTAACTTTGTTTTGTCTGTAGGAGTGTTGTCCCCTTATATACTGCTGTCGTTCAGACCAGATTGTTCGCTAGAAGAGCTCAAGAGGTTGGTTAACACGGTGTTCCCGTTGAACGCACCTCCATTGACTGGGGATGATTTATTCAGAGAATTGAGACTGGTGGATGTATATGTAAGTATTGTACTGTTTTTTGCTTCTTTTTTAAAAAAACGAAGAACACTCGGCAACAAACACTAACCATTGTAAACAGACTTTGGCTGGCACTCTGAAATGGTGCTGGTGCCGTATGCCAGGCGGCGTGGTGACCTGGAAGTGCTACAACAAATTCAGACTAGAAGAGGCCGAATCAGGATATAGAAGTGATTCGTTCGGGGTCATTATTCCCCGGTGCATAGAAACAGAGTCCCACGCCAAGATTGTGTACAATTTCTTTGATCTGATGGCCTCAATTGCGACCCATGGCAGGCGCAACGGGCTGGGTCCGAGAAAGCTGTGCAGACTGGCTGGGTTCTGGGCCTTTGATTTGAGGTCTAAAAACACCTTTTCCAGCGGGCTGTCGTATTGGAGCGAGGCCGCAGAAGCCACTAATCATCTGTTTCTTGCTTTTCTGCGGCTGATGGAAGTACCAGAGCCCCCGGGCGTGATGCAGAACCCGGGTGGTATGCCAAAGCCATTGTATCAGTTCTTGAAATCAGCTAGCTCCTACCCGCCACGAGCGACGTGGGAAAAACGGCTGATTGCTGTGCCAATGGTAACTTTGGAGGTCTCCAAGCTGTCTGCGAGTCCGCTGGTGCTCTTGAAGCGTATTGCCAAGACGCTGCGTTTTGATAATCCGCCAATTTTCCACTCGGAGGACGATTTCAACACGCTGTACTTTCTATTTAACGACCCCGACACGGTGGAAAAGAAGGTATCCCCCGAGTCGCTGCGGATTATCGACGAGATCTGCAACGAAAACTCGGTGTTTACGGACAATGATCTCAAAATCAGAGAAGCCGGTCTCTCGTATGACATGCGAGGCAAGACTTGGTCAAAGTTCTACAATCACGCCAGAGTGGATCCTGGCTCAGGCTATCCCGAGCGGCCACTCAAGAATTATGTGTACGATGACAGGGACTTGTCGATGGCCCATCACTCGCGAATCCCTTCATGCATTGACTACACATTGCCGTTCCCAAAGGACAAAGATGACTATGCGCCTAGAGTTGCCGACTTCCCGGTCAACTCCAAAAACTCCGAGCCCAGCACTGTTACCGCAAAGGTGTCGCAGATTGCAATTGACGACTTTTTTGTGTGGGTGTGGATGTCGAGTTTGTCCATGGAGCAAACCGAGATCCGAAAGGGCATGTTTGGGCGTTCGGTAGTGGTTGAGCTCGAGCTATCGCCCGGCGAAGCCGGTAAACGATGGATTGTTGTCGAGGAAATCTGGACTAAGACTCCCCCGCCTTTGAAATCTGTCCAAGAAAAGAAGGCTCCGCCTCTGGAGAAGTACAAAAAGCACCACAAGCAAAGGGCTGTCAGTGGCCCTGCTGCTTTGGAGAAGAAGAAAAAGCATACGGGTAGAAGAAAGCCCGTTCCTCCTCCAAAAGAACCTACCCCTATTCCGTCACCACAGACTACGTTCTATACACCTCCTCCTCCTCCTCCTCCGCCACCACCTCCACAGCCGATGATTCCACCTGATGACTATGCTCAACAAATTCTAAATATCGTCGCCAGAAAGCTGCAGGATGAAAAGGACCAAGCCCTGATGCGAAGCAGCCATACCCAGACCGACAATGTGATGGGCACCCAAACTGATGACATTCCCGATGATACTCTCAAAGAGGTCAAGGAATTGCTCAGCAGGTTGGGTGACCAAGAAACAAAAACGCCTCCACCCAGTACAGAAGTCTCTAACTACAAGGATCAAGCTGTCGAGACCACTCCACCCCCTCCAGCTCCCGAGTATAGACACCAGTCTGTGGGTACGTTCAATGGCGTAGACAGAGGCACTTCTCCAATGAGCATGGCCACAAGCGCGGCGGCCCCTGAGAAGCCGCTTCCTGTGCGGCCCTACCAACCTAAGACAGTGGCCCGACCATATACCCCTGATCATGCAAGTCGGGCCTCCGAATCTAGAAGTGTCTATCACACACCTAGCGAGAGCTCTGAATTTGTTGCCGACAACACTGAAAAACGCTCAGTTTCCGTGTCAGACAAGCCTCTGCCTCGACCATATCATGAGCCGCAGTATTCAACATTGCTCGAGTCTCCAGAGCTGGAGAATGATGATAATGACGATCAATACCAGTTTGGTAGTGGCCAAGCTAGGGCTTATTATGAGCAGTTTGGCCAACAAAAGCAGACTGATGCAGTGTTTGATCGTAAGGAGAGTGAGCCTCAGCTGAAACATCAAACTTCTGTGCGTTCGATGAATTCTGACAAGCCGCTTCCATCGGTGGCTACGTACTACTCTCACTCTCAGCACCAGCCAGCGTCGCTACCTACTCCGCCAGAACTCAATGCTAATGCTACTGCAAGGGATATCCAGACTTCACCTGAGCAGAACCAATACGCTGACCTGGTTAGGAGCGAGAGTAACTACGAACGTGACCACAACCAATCGTACGACGATTACGCTCAACGTTCAGTCACCCCAGAACAACATGAAAGGGATATATCACCTGAAGATTCGCCTAGGTTGACACAGAAAAGACTAGAAGCACCTCTTCCACCACCTCCACCTCCTTCTGAGCCTTCCACAGAAAAGGACCATCACCATCACCATCACCACCATCCGCCGCCACCTGCTTCTCAGCCTTATTACAAGTCAATGATCATCGATTCGTCGAGTGAATCAGAAGCGACACCTGTTCCTAGGCCCCCACCACCAACCGGACTTGGAGACGTTCCAAAGTCCAATCTTGGTGAAATTGCCCCTGGCTGGACAGCTACGCACGATGGACCGTCGAACACTGAACTGCCCACTACTCATCATCATAATCAGCAACAAAAGACGAACCCTTATGGCACCAGCTCACCAGCTCCGGCGTCATCTGCTTCACCAGCTCCTCCTTCTGGAAAAGTCAAACGGAAGCCTGTTGGCACAGAAACTGTACCCAAGCCACCTCAGCCAATCGACCATGCAATCCCAGAGGACGAGGAAAACGAAGAAAACGAAGAATACTACACACCAGAGCCGGAATTCAACAAGTATTCTCATCCGCATCCTCCTCCTGGTCGACCACGTTCAAGAACAGTGGACAGTGCTAGCCGTGGTCCGCCACCTTTGGAGACTGATCCTGGTGATGAGCAGTTCTATTATCGGCAGGGCTTTGCTCCTCCACCTGGTCATTATGGTCAGCAGCGGTCACATTCTCCTGCTGGGTCTGTCAGCAGTTCAGGATTTTACTATCCTCCAAGGCTGTCACCAAACAGATATCAGCACGATTATTATTCAGGAATCCCTCCACCGCCGCACACAAGAGGCAGACCACGGTCGTCATCTTCAAGAGCATTCTCACCGCAAGACATGCAACGTCCTCCTGCTCATTATGGTTATCCTCCTGGTCCCCCTCCTCAAGGAATACCACAAAAGCCGCCTAGGCAGTCGTCAATGTCGCCAAACAGGTCAAGAAAGAACCTGAGAAACAACTTGGATTCGTTTGAGTCGCCGACGTTTGGAAGAGAAAATGTCCCTCCTCCTCGAAGTGTTTCCAGTGGCAATATTCCACCAATGGCTGGTATAGGTTCAATGGGTGGAATGCCACAGCCAATGTTTCCCCCAGGTTTACATGGAACTCCTCGTAGAATGAGAAAGTTTGGCGCTCCTCCTCCAGGTGCAATGCCTCCTCCTAGGTCGTTTGAAGATGGATACTACAACAGCAGCGGTAGTGAGAACAATTCACCTCATCGACATGGTCCACCAATGCCAATGCCTCCTCCAGGTATGGGGGGATACCCTCCTCCACCTCCAGGGTATCGACGTGGGCCAAGACCCAGAGCAGTGTCGAATAACGAACGAATGTATCGACCACCTCCTTCGCCTAATATGATGCGTGAAATGTCACCCAGTGGAAACAGGCCAATTCCACATGCTTTGGCACCTGGTAACAAGTCCGAAGCAGTGTCTCCATTGACTGAAGTTCCACCAAGAAATATTGCCGAAGCTCTGCCTCCACAGCAGCCAAAGCCAATGTATCCAGCACCTCCTACTTCGTTTGAGGCCCACAAGAATGTTTCATCATCGTCGACTCAGCATGAGCAACGACCAACAAGCATTCTAAAATCACCACAGCAGCAAGGCAAACCAAACCTTGAACTGGACACCAAGTTTAAAGCACCTCCAAGTTCCAGTGAGGAAAAAAAAAAAGTCGATAGCACTTCTCCAGCAGTAAACCGGCGAAAATCTGCAGATAAGCCCCTTCCACTGGATCCACAATGGCAGGAAGTAAAGAATAATCTCAACAGTATGCGAAAGTCGGCTACAGAAGCAACATTGCCAGTTGTAGTCGATACACCAAGAATGCAAAACGTTTCTCCGGACGAATATTACGATGCGGTTGTTTCAACAATGAGACGCCCAAGTTTTGGTGATGGTGAGAACATCAAGAATATTGTCATGAGGGACAATTCAGAGACCGGTACAGTTGGCTCAGACGAAGGTAGAACAATGGCAAGTCCTCCTCCTATTGCTCCTTCTACGGATTATTTCGGC
Source organism: Blastobotrys proliferans (assembly GCA_003707485.3). Taxonomy (NCBI): domain Eukaryota; kingdom Fungi; phylum Ascomycota; class Dipodascomycetes; order Dipodascales; family Trichomonascaceae; genus Blastobotrys; species Blastobotrys proliferans. Next base: position 22,114 of record PPJI03000099.1, read on the forward strand.
AATTTTTCTACAAACGAGCACTTTGACAAGAACCAGCAGCCACCTGTTGCTCCAGTTTCTACTTCTTCAAGGTCTGGTCATAGCAAGAAATCCGAATCTAGAGTGCGGCTGCCTCCTGCTCCTTCAAAACCACCTGCCTTTGATCCACTGAATGAAAGCAGTGTGTTCAGAGCAGCAAGAGCTGGTTATCTTGATCCTCCACCAACTCCACCACCGCCACAGCCCAAGAAGTCCAAGCGAAAGTCCACTCCATCTCTGTTGTTGAAGCCAGCAAAATCCCAAGAGGAAACAGCTCCGCCAAAGCCTAAGCAAAAAGAACGTCCACATTCCATGTGGGTATCCTCTCCTAATACGAATGCTTATGGTGGGTTGTTTACGAATAGCTCAGAGGGTGAAGAGGTGGGACCTTCTGCTGAAGGACCATCCAATAGCGGGGAAGCTTACGAAAAGCCTAGCCGTTATAGCATTATGGGGATCATGAACGCTGTCAAGGACAAGAAGCGGCAGTAATATTATTGTGTGTTAATTATTAATTATTTTTACGTGATGTGACGAAATTTGAATAGTGTTTTTTTATATGTTTATGTATTAATGGATTTTACGATAATGAATTTCTGTTTGTCTGTTTTCCAGTGTACTTGATTTTTGGTGTGGATTGAAATAGTTTGCACCATTGTGTCCTCAATTTCGGTATCCATTCTTATTTAAATCCATTCATTTTATACGGGTGATGATTCGGAACTCAAGGTCCAGTACTTGTATACGCATGTATTCAGCTCTCAAAATTTGGCTCCGATTTCTTCTTTTACGTTAAATCCATTTATTTTATACAGGTAATGTTTTGAAACTAAACCCCCAGTACACCTGTTTCTTAATATACCTAATGACGTATTTATATATCCTCTAAACCAACTTTGGGGAAAATTCGGTAAATGTTTTGAGCCGTATGAGCCGCATAAAATGCGGCGCAACGTCTGTTAAATCAAATATGTCACCGAATCCTGATTTTCAAGAAATCACGGCTCGATGGTTTAGTGGTATAATTCTCGCTTTGGGTTGGCTCAGGCTGGCAAAATGCGAGAGGCCCTGGGTTCGATTCCCAGTCGAGCCCGATTTTTTTTTTGAATTGCTAACTCTAGACGCCGATTTTTGCTTCTTTTTCTGGAATTTCAAAGTGTTCTTCTTTTTTAAAAAAGAAGCAAAAACTGTAGACGATAGGGAATTAATCATCTGTTGATGGGTTGGTTCCCAAGAACCATAGCAAGAGAGTTTGGTGTTAAGTCCGCTAATTCCGACCTCCGCAAAAACACGCTACACGGAGTTAATGGTCACGGCTGAACAAGTGTAAAACGGAGTTTAATTGGGTTTAAAAAGGGTCCCCAGTGGGCGGAGTTTAATTGCGATTATAAACGATGACCAGTAGACGGAGTTTAAATACCATTAGCCAATGTCTGCGACGGAGTTTAAGTTACTGTGGCATAATTTATAGAACTATAAATACAGCAGTTGAAGGTGAAGGGGTTTTCAACTGTTAAACAAGACATGTCTTCTCAAAAACCAACCGTTGCAATAATTGGACTCTCCGGAAGCTTGGGTCCTGCTCTTTTGAAGGCCCTGACCAGTGATTCACTTTTCCGAGGTAAATACTCTATGCCTGTACATGCATTGGGCCGGAATGTAGCCAAGTATGAAGCAAATAATGACATCCGATACTTTGATACAGGCGAATTGGATGTTGAAGAAATCAAGAAGGCTCTCAAGGGTGTGGATGTTCTGATTGATGCACTTAACGTTGCCGTTGATAGAACCAATCTTATTACCGCTGCCTCTCAATCCAATCTCAAGCTTGTGTTCCCAGGTTTTTACGGACATGAACTCATGAAATCTCAATACTCAGCACTGTTTGCACCAATGAATATTCCAGACTATTGGAGAAAACTGGATATCAAGGTGACTGAGCTTCGAACAGGGTTCTTCATGAAGTGGTTTGTTGACAACTTGCCCCATATCGATCTAGAAAAGCGGGAGGCTCAAATTAGTGGCGCAGGTGATGAACCGCTTACGTTCACCTTTGAAGAAGACATCTCTTATGCATTGGCATCATTAGGCCATCGACCGGTTGCTGAATTACCAGATGTAGTTCGGATTGGTGGTGAAATTGGTAGCTATGGTAAATATATCGATGCAATTGAACGAGCCACCAAGAAAAAGCTTGTTCGGAAGTACAAGGCAAGGGATGTTGCATTGGCTGAAGCCAAGGAAATCATGAACGTTGCTCCGTCAGAGGCGGGTCCAACTCAGGTTTTCACAGCGTTGAGCATTGCCCATTTTGAAGACGGTGTTGCCAAATTTGAAAAATATGACAACGAATGGGTCAATCCGGGTGTGTGGGAATGGAGCACTATCCAGTCAGTAGCAGATCGATTTATTCGTTGAGTAGTTCGGAGATAGCAATGTATCAAGAGCTCGCAGAGGCTTACACCGGTAACTTGACCGTTTACCAAAACTATGTAGTTTATTGCTATAACCCTCGGGGTTATGGAGTTAACATGTTGAATCGTGACTAGCAACAGATGTTTACGTAATTTGGAGTCCATCGTCGGGCTTAGCGGCTTTTATTTCCGATGCGGCGACAGGGGATCCGACATCAGCCCCACGCTTCAACCCGAAAGATTCGGGATGATCAAACATTAAACTATGAAATTGAGATTCGGCGGAGTAGTATGTGGTGATCCGTTCGATCGAGTATAAATAGATCTGATAATCCACTATATGTGTATACTATAGCGAAGCAGAGAAACTCATACAATATCAATAAGATCAACAATATGGCAACTTTCAAACCAGTGATTGCAGTTTTTGGACTGACCGGTAGCATTGGACCAGGCTTACTCGAAGCTTTAACTTCCACGTTCAAGGACAAGTACTCAATGCCCGTTCGAGCCTTGGGCAGAGATGCTCTCAGACATGGACCAACTGACAACATTGAATACTATGACACCGGCAATTTGGACAAGGAAGAAACCATTGCAAAGGCATTGGATGGTGTCCATGTCATTGTGGACACATTATCCGGAAGAGTGGATCGAACCGCATTGATCAATGCGGCCAAGAGGACTGATACTATCCGGTTGGTTGTACCAGGTTCCTTCGGTAATATGTACCACGATTCAGTGTTCAGAAAATACTTTGCCTATGTCGACGTCAAGACATTATGGGACAATGCAGGGTTCAAGACGGCCACCATTAAAGTTGGCTACTTCATGAAGTGGTACTTTGCAAACGCCGCTCCATTCGGATTGGACATTGAAAACAAAACATTCGACATTTATGGAACCGGTAATGAAAAGATCGTGTGGACACACGAGTCTGATATTGCCAGATCTGTTGCGTCGTACGCTTACCGTTCACCCGATGAATTGCCAGAACTCGTGCGAGTGTGCGGTGACGAAATATCCTTGAACGAACTTGCTGAATTGGTGGAACGAAAGACTGGAATTCGGTTGGAAAGAAAGTACACCTCAAAAAGTGAACAGCTCGAGATATCAACCAAGACTCTCGAAGCCAACCCTGGGCAATTCGACATGGGCAAGCTCTCTGCACTTATTCGGTACGCTTCGATCGAAGATGGGTTCTTCGCTCCAGGTGTTGACAATGAACTGGTCAATCCTGGATTGTGGGAATGGACCAAGGTAAGCTCGGTCGTTGATGAGAGTTTATAGACACACAAGCACGTGACTGTGGGTGCATAAACGTTTGAGCGCCGATCGATGAGATAGCACGGCTAAATATTAAAGCGAAGAGCTGATTATGAATGTGCATGCAATGCGACATATGTATAAGTATATTTATATATAAGTTATATAGTTCATTCATTAATCTTAAAACCCTTGATTGTATTCATAAAAAAAAAATTCCCCTCCAAATAAAAAAAGTATTCATGCATATCTAGTAAGCTAAAACTGAACCATGTGCATCCAGCATGTTTTTGTTTTCATCAGCAACTGAAGGAGTAGGTGGAGGAACACCGACATATGCAGGAGCAATGGTTTTGCCTTCCTTCTTTTCCTTCTCAAGATGCTTCAGTGCCATATTCATTACATTTCGTTGGTAAAATAGTACACCATTTTCCTTTTCTGGATGTAGAGGACCAGTGGAGTAAACACCGATATCCAAGTTCTTTTGAGCATCTTCACACAAATAGAAATCTTCGATGTTCAATTGCTGCATAAAGTCCACAAACTCAGCAACTTTGTGTGAGCTTTCGTGACCTTTCTTTCGATAGATATCGTACAACAAGTAGGTTCTATTAGGTGAAGCAGGTAAGACTCTGAGTGAATACCATGCGGGTGAGTAGCAATTGACACCATTTGCTGGGAACATGTACATCCAAAGACCATCAAACTCAGCAATGTCTGCACTTGGAGCATTTGGTCCTTTGATTTCACTTGCATCCTTGGATTTTGCAAAATGTCGACACCATCCTTGTTTTTCAACAACTTTATATGTTGGTAATGCAAAGGCTTTGGACAAACCTGGATGGGCAGTTGGGCAATGATAGCATTCCTGATAGCCATCAACCAATGTCTTCCAGTTGAAGTCACCCACAAGAGTGTAGCTCTTGTGATACTCGTATTGAGAAAAGTCATAAATTTTCATGGTTTGTTCCATGTTATCGTACCATTGTTCAAATTCAGTTGGTCCTTCCTTGCTAGAGTCAAAGTTGACATAAACAAGCCCCTGGTCAGTGACTCTGGTTCGGATTTTGTACAAATCGTTCTGAACCATCTTCAATGCCGCTGACGAGTTAAACCCAGAGGCATCAGCGATATTATCTGGCAAGTTTGTTGACCAGTGGAAGGAGGTTCCACCACGAACTTCTTCACTGTAACTGGTTTCCTGTTTTAGACCACACACATTGTGATAACCTTTGATTTCACCAGAATTGTCTTTAATCAAAATGAAATCAACACCACCAACATTGTAGGTAAAGAAATCGCCAGGATTTTTGAACCGACAGGCATGGGTTGTAAAAATCCACGCTTTATGGAAAACAGATCTCATTTCCAAGTCAAAGACTTTTGAAGAAGCATACCAAGAAGCAGGCAAGCAGTGAGTATCTGACATCTTGTTGTAGATTATTAAGTTCTTTTTGAGAAGAAAGGGTTTTTGGTTTGTTTTGTTTTTTTTCTAGCTGGAACTGCTGATGTCTTAAGATTGAGATATCATGACCTTTATATATGTTGGCTAATCATCATACCAACGGGCAACCAATTGAACTATCAATGGTATATGGATGTTAGCTATGCTGTTGGAGATTGGAATTCTAGACAGGCATAGCAAAAACATCTCCCTCGTAGAGGGGCCCAAAAATCGTTACTTCTTTCAAAAAGAAAGTCAATCAGTTGCCATCGATTTGCTTTTTGATGATAAATCATGGCTCAGTGGATCCAAACTTCTAACTATATTGGGTAGAAATGCACGCTGGCAACTTTTTTATCTATCGAAAGAAAAGCCCGAACTTTGGCATGCGGGAATATGACCTGAAATGGTTAATCTACGTTGTCTGCTGCCTGTGTTTTAGATGGATGGGTCGGGGTCCCCGCATCGCTAGAGGGTCCCCCTTTATTTTGGTGTCTTGCCCCTCCTTGCCCTCTTGCTATCTTGATAAGATGAGCCATTTTGCCCGTTCATCAGCAACGGGGAATGAATGGCCCATAACCAGCACGACGAACGAGGTCCCATAGGTTTATCAATACAGTGATAATAGTGAACACAATATCTTCAAACCAACCTTGGTCCAGATAAGCATTATTGGTTTTATTAGTTCAAAATTCGAACCTTGCTCCAAGATGTTGCTACAGCTGCTTCATGATGGTGAAAAAGTTGCCCGTTGCATGGGCAGTTGTTACTTTTTAAGCTTTCATTCGACGCAGATCGGTCCCTCAGATATTGCAGATCAAAAATATAACTATTCATAAAAGTACAAGAGTAGTACATATAACTACATGGGAACAGTCAGGCGATCATCAATATCGACTGTATTCTGGACAACCATCGGCCAAGCCGCAGAAAATGTGGATTCTCTTTTTTTTTTTTTTTTGGGCCGACTAGTGGGGAACAACTGCAAATACCGGGCAATTAGCTACCTTCCCAGCAGTCTAGATAGCATATAGAATTTAGCATTGTATCAATGTGCAGTTGAACGTGGATATGTACATATGCTTTCATGAAAGGCTGGCCCTTGTCATGTTCGATAATGTTTAAATGTTTGACATGATATGAACCAAGGGTGTTAATCCCTTGGAAAAGTAAACCATTCGCCGATCCTTGTATTGACATGATCAAGCTCAAAGGCTTTTCATATGTTTTGAGACATTGGATTCCTGCATCCATGTTAATACAACGGGCAAATGTAAAGACAAGAAAACATATCTGTTTTGCTTTTTTTTCTTTTTCGGTATCATCAGTACCAACCGCCTCATCCATTCGCAGATGAAAAACTACTATCATTATCATAACTTTTCGAAGAATATAACTGATAGGAAATACGTTTATGCTGTAGCCCGTTCCCTTTGGCCGGCCGATATCGGAATTTCGAATTTCGAGGATCAAAGATCAGGTGTCTACGGCCATCCAATGCTCGACAAAAGTCAAGTGGACCTGGTCTGATCTGACTGTTTGGATTACTTTACATGAGAAAGAGGAGGCTGCTGCTGCTGCTGCTGCTTCTAGTGGCGGTAGTGGGAGTGCTGCTTCAACTAGTGGTTCACGATCGTTGATCTTGGCCGGCCGCCACTTCTCATGTGGCGGGGCAGACCGTATTGTGTTCCAAATATGCCCCTCCTTTCAGTAGAAGTTGCCCGTAATCGTTCTCGAGCGTTCGAGAGAAGGCTGGATTATGCACGGTGAATTTTGACGCCCCTCCCCCTCGTGCATTCGGAGATATCAGGGTTTGTCTGACTCTCGATAAGGTAAAATGATCTGTTTATAGTAACAAAACAAAGTTTTAAGTCTCGGTTTAATACACCAAACATGGCTAATAGGATTAGCTGTGATCGAGACCCTAGATCGGTTCAGCTATGACCAATAAGATATACATTATGTGTGGATGTGTGTATGTGTGTTTACCAAGTTCATGTACTATTTGATCATGTAATTGAGTGAAAAAATTTCATTGGCGATACTGGTATCCGCTAGGTGTGTGCTGTATCTCAACAGAGTACATAGTACATAGCACGAGCATTGCTCTACGCTGATGGTACCCTAGCGGAAATCAACAATTGAGAAAGCTATTTCTAATGCTTCCACAGGAGCAATTCACAGTGAATGTGTTGTAATGCCACTGAAATGTGTTAGGTTCCTTTAGTTAGCTACCAACCCACCACCGCATTCCAGCATGTAGCGCAAAGCCACCTGAAACAACAGCCGCTCCCATTGATATCCAACAGGTCCACTCGTTAGCAAGACACCCATTGTCTAAGTTATAACAGCTTTCGTAGAAGTCTTGCGCTATGTCAGATATTGCTAATCCACTAGCTATAGTTATGCCTACCACTTCGTAGGGTCCGTATGCCAGTTCTAGACGAGGCGAAAATACTACCCACATGACCATGGCAACAGGCACAAGTAGTTTTTTGGAGTGTTTTATCGTTGGTTCTAATACACTGACCACGACAGCCAGTTGACTGAACTTGGCGATTTCATTCATCATCCACAGCACATGAGGCACAACTATGACCAAAAAGAGGACAAGCGCAAACCTCTGTCGGTATTTACGCCTGTTCTCTGGGTCTGTTCCACTGTTATTTGTCCCCATGGCGATAAACAGGTTGTAGTTTTACAATGTGAAAGGGGGTAATTCTGATGTCTCGCGGCCCCCACATTCCAGTTGTGAGCCTTCATTGAACTATAGCATACCATAACCTTGCAATATAGAAATCTACTAGCGTGTCACATGAATGTCACCTGGCTTTCTTCTTTTTTTAAAAAAAGAAGCAAAAAACAGTCGACGTCTGGCAAAAGCAGACCTTAGTTCGTCAGAGTGGTACTCGGCAAAATTTCTTCTTTTTTCAAGAAAAGAAGCAAAAAACAGTAGACAATTGGAATAAACAGACCCGGATAGTCAACAATTACCAATTTGAGGAAAAATATAGTGCATTTGTCGTTCGTCATGCACCGGCAACTCACACAAGAAGTCCAATCACAGCTCCAACCGGCTAAAATAACGGGGAAACCTCAGGACCAAAGCCCTCTAATGATATCACAACACATCCCAAGCGGTTATCGTTTTTTTTTTGCTTCTTATTTTTGAGAAAAAGAAGACATCCACCAAGTACACTGACACTGATGACTAACATGTTACATAATCTCACCGGAGTTCCGACTTTCGGCCAATGCGCCGGCACAAAAGCACCTGAAAGCCAGTCCTATCTGAAGCGGATGATTCCGAGGCAGTAATTCGGTCGGGTGGCAGAGTCGTATTTGAGTGTTGAGCTGTCTCCCCACAAAGTTACATTCTTTCCCTTCACACAATAATGGCGAGGCCGAAGAAACAATCAAATATCGTTGAGCTAAAAGGAGCAGTACTGTTTCCTGGAGCTATCATTCGAGCTACGCAAGAACATGAGGACTCAGAGGACATTGTAGTGGTTCCAGTTGGCACCTCTGGTGAACGATCTGCCATTGCAGTGACGGCTAGAGTATTGATCACCCAGAATTCGGCTCTGTACGAAGGGCTATACCGTGTTAGACTGAACAACTACGGCAAGGTTGAAGAGGTGCAAGAATCTAAAGGCAGCAAACAGGAGATCTCGGCCAAGCTGGATGTGTTGAAAGGGTCGGTCAAGCGACTGCTTGATCTAAGTGGCACAGACGGAACCAAGGTTGTGAAGCAATTCACTGAGGTAGCTAGAGCTGTACATACTCCGGAGAAGTTGGTCGATATACTTATCTCAGTGATGCCGTTTGACTTTGAACAGAAGGTGGAGCTGCTTAATCAGCTGGACCTCATGAAGCGGATCGACAGGGCTGTCGAACTGGTGGATATTCAAGCGAACAAGCTTTCCAAAGCAGTCACTAGGCATGCTGCCACTGCACCAACACCCACTAAACCGGGTACAAAAATGAGCAAGCAGTCGCGAGAACGAATGTTGAAATCGCAGCTCAAAAGCATTCGACGGGAACTTGAATCGCTGGGAAGCGAGCTTGACGATGATGAAGCCGATGAGGACGACGAAGATGGGCTGAAGGAGTTGAAGCGGAAGTTGAAGAAACTGAACCTGGGCGAAGAGGGCCAGAAGATTGTAGGTCGAGAAATGAAGCGACTGGAAAGAATGCATCCGAGCCAGGCCGAGTACAACGTATGTAGGACGTATTTGGAGACTATCTGTGACATTCCATGGGGTAATGGAGCAGCCGATAACAGCAATAGGCTTACGTTGGGTCACATCTCCAAAGCGCGAACGACCCTTGACGAAGACCATTTTGGACTAGAAAAGGCCAAGAAACGGCTGGTAGAATATCTAGCTGTAAATTACCTGAACCAACAGAGTGGGGTATCAAAACGTGTAGATAAGTCGCCTATTCTGTTGCTTGTTGGACCTCCAGGTGTAGGAAAGACAAGTCTGGCCAAATCAGTGGCCAATGCATTAGGTAGAAAAATGCATAGAATCTCTCTTGGAGGATTGAGAGACGAAGCGGAACTAAAAGGGCACAGACGAACATATGTTGGTGCGATGCCTGGTGAGTTTACAAAGGCATTGATCAAGACTGGAGTTGACAACCCGGTTGTAGTTTTGGATGAGATTGATAAGCTGGCTGGGCCCACTCAGTATGGAGATCCAACGGGCGTGATGCTGGAGGTGCTTGATCCCGAGTCCAATCGAGAGTATCACGACCGGTACGTGTCGTTTCCAATTGACTTGAGCAAGGTGCTGTTTATTGCCACTGCCAATTCTACCGACACTATTTCGCCTCCACTATTGGATCGAATGGAGACCATTCACATCGAGGGGTATACATATCGAGAGAAGGAGCAGATTGCAGCTAGCTATCTAATTCCAAAGCAGACCCGAGCAAAGGGGCTATCCCACTTGGAGATCCCACCAGAGGTGATTCGCCAAATTGCGACAAAATACACCCGAGAGGCAGGAGTGCGAAATTTGGAGCGAGAAATCGGAACGTTATGTCGTGGCAAGGCTGTGGAACAGTTGGATGAGTCCAAGGAATGGACCAGCAAGGTGGAGTTGAAGGACGTTGAAAAGTTCCTGGGGCTTGAAAAGTACCACGATGAGGTAGTCAATGACAAGGTTGACGAATACCAAGTGGACGGCATTACCAAGCAACGGCAGTGCGCTGGTGTGGTGAACGGATTGGCATACACAGGTAGCGGGAATGGAGGACTGTTGACATTCGAAGCCACCAGCATGGAGGCCGGGTCCGGGAAGTTGAAATTGACTGGTAAGCTTGGGGAGGTGATCAGCGAGAGTGCACAGATTGCCCTAACATGGGTCAAGGCCAATTGCAACCGATTCAACCTGGAGGCCAAAGCGCTGAGTGAACTGGACATCCACCTGCATGCACCTGCGGGTGCCATTCCTAAGGATGGGCCATCCGCCGGTGTTGCCATGACTATCGCACTGGTGTCTTTGCTCACCAACCGGGTCGTTCCAGGAGATATCGCCATGACGGGCGAAATGACATTGCGAGGCAAGGTCCTGCCTGTTGGCGGTATTCGGGAGAAGTTGCTGGGTGCTCATTTGGCTGGGGTCACCAAGGTGCTGGTTCCCTACAACTGCCAGAAACAGGTGGAGGAGGAGTGCTCTGATCTGGAACTGCAGGTGGTTTACGTCAAGTATATCTGGGACGCACTCAAGTTCATCTGGCCAGAGGAGTCGCTGGTTGTAGACTCGCTATTATAGAGTATATAGACAGAAATACATTACTACTAAGCCGTAGGCACTGTTTTTGCTTCTTTTTTAAAAAAGAAGACGACCACCGGGAGGGTTAGTGTCTTCTTTTTCCAGAAAAAGAAGCAAAAAGCGGTCGACGCTACATGATAGTACAGCACGTAGCTGCGTTGTCGTCCGTGGTGTCGTCGTCATCGTCGTGCTCTAGATACCCCCATAGCGAGGGTATGCACAGGTCCTTCGTGTTCTGAGTGAATCGTATGATACTATGGGTGCGTTAGAACATTGCAATGTTTTGGTTATACATACGCGAGACAGGCGTTGGATGCGTAGATCCTATCCCTCGCCAGGTCGTTTCTCAGCCTGTGGTTCAAGTCGATGATTCTTCTGAGCTTCAGCGTCATCATACGATCCGTCTGGCGGTCGATGTTTGACTTTACTTTTGCTTGTTCACTGTCCATTGGTGTTTGTGCCAGTGTCAGTGTCGCGTGTAGGGAAAATAAGGAGAAGGGGAGGTGGGGAGATGAGTTTGGTTCGTGCGACCCTGGAATGAAATGAGGCTCATGCGATGCCTCAAATCGGCACTTCAGGTGGGTGTCTTCTATTTTTAAAAAACAGAAGCAAAAAACAGTAGACGTACCGCAGCACCACACCTCCAGGCTCTGCCAGTGTGTTTTAATAAAAGAAGACCACCTAAAACTACTGTCCGAGCCGCGCGACGTGCGGCTAAAATTTTCAAAAAAACGGTCTCAAATGCGAATTGACGATTCCACAAGAAAAAATCGGACTTCGTGGCCAAGCTGGTTAAGGCGTGCGACTGTTAATCGCAAGATCGAGAGTTCAAACCTCTCCGAGGTCGTCTTGTTCTATTTTTTTTTGCTGTTCGGAAAATGAAGAACAAACTCAAAACCCTCGCCTCGCCTCACCTCACCTCGCCTTCGTCATCGCCCATTGTTCTAGTTCAATACGATAAAGTTTCCCGTCTTGTTTCACAGAGAACAAAGCACCTTTGCCTGCTTGCGCATGCTCATTCTAGAAAAAAAGAGGGAGGGCTGTGCGCTATCTGAAGATAGAAATAACGGTCTCCAACGGTGATAAGGCACCTTTGACAAGAGCCGCAGACTTGACAGCGCTGCTGTCTGCATGGCCCACCGCCATGCTGGCCATGCTTGGTCAAGGTCACATTGCCCAGGATCACACGGAACTGGGTCGGATGTTCCCCTTCTTTCTATTCCTCTCCATTCACCAAAACCATCCCTTTCCCACGTCTGCACATGGTCAATTGCCCAATAGAGACCCAATAGAGGGTTTTAATACTCGTATACTAATTGATTGAATGGCTGATTGAAGGAGAAAAAAAAAAAAAGAAACGGCCGGAAATACTCCCGTATATTGCTGCGCGCGCACATCCCAATCAGCAGGTGAGGTCCGGTCGGATGTGCCGCCCTGGGTAATTGCGAATGAGACATGCCCAACCCAAGCGCAACTCAGTCAGTCAGTCATGGAATTATCTACAGAAAATGGTATATGATATCAGATTGATTTTGGTGAATAAGAATGACCAGTGCGTATTTTTAGGGAAACTTGCTCACGCACGCTCGCACGCACACACACCCACGCAAGGGCTAGCCACCGTCCGCCCGCAACCCAATTTTTTAGGTACCTAATTACTAAGGTCTCCCCCCTCGGATAGAGTAAGGAATAGTAATATGGATTTAGAATAATATACTAATATATCATATGTTCCATGTGTTCCATGTTTCCCAGTACAGTGTAATATATATATATAATGCGCCTCAGTTTTTAAATTTAGATTTATTCTTTCTAACAACAACTCTAAGTTGAAACTCAACTTTTTTTTTTCTATATATTCAATTAATTTTAATATGTCATCGTTGTTTCAATCAATGCACCACCACCATCATCATCAGGACCATCAGCAGGATACAGAACAGCAGCAATCAAAGGTGACTACAGTAGGAGAGGAGAATTCTACAAAAAACGACAAAAATATTCCTCAGTTTTCGATGTTATCGCCTCCTTTATCACCGTACCCTGCTAAGTTGTCGTCATCCTCAGCAAATAATAATAGTAACGCGGGCAATGGCCGGTCAATATCCTTAGACGATGAAGACTTTAATAATTATACCACTAGACAACCACCTACTCAAGCCACTTCGCCAGAGAATTCGCCCGCAATTCTAAATTCGACATTGGCACAGGTACCTACAGCGATTATTTCTGGTTCCCACCACAACCACCACCACAACGACGTCGCCACCGATAATTATAAACTAGTTAACCTGACGACAAGCACACCAACCACAAGCACAGACCTAACCTTAGCACAAAAAAAAAATTTACAACCAGCATCTCCTTCATCCCTTAATCAGAAGTATAAAATTCACAAATTTGACCCAAAAAATCCAATGGTTTCAAATGCATGGACTTGTTTAAAGCAGGACCCAGTAGGTTATCACAAGAGGGAATTGGCTTATTTAACACTATACCCAAGGAACGGTCCTACTTGGTCCAACTATGTACGATTAGGGGGTAGTAACACGGTCCAACGACCAAAAACACGACAAAATCGCATCAAGCAGAAACGCTTCAATCTACCAGACGATGCAATTCCTGTGCCAGACCCAATGACTACTCGATCTGCTTCTAGGAATCATCACAATTACAACTATAGCTCCGCCACGCCAGTTACTAGTAGACAGTCAACACCAAAACCAAAGCCTAGAACCACCAACAGCGCTGCTAACAGTGCTTCTAAGGTTCATGACGCTGAATTGGACAATTTGCCTGATTACTGCCCATCGGTTGATACCTTGCCATCCAATAAGGCGCTTAAAGCTGACTGGAAGGGCCAGCCAATGGATTTGTCTGATGATCCTGACGCACACTTGCTCCATCCGGCTGAGATTCAATTGGCCTCTGTACTAAGGTTACCGTGTTCGTTGTATTTGGACTCCAAAAAGAGACTGTTTGCTGAAAAGGTACATCGGTTGAGGAACGGTTTGCCGTTTAGACGAACTGATTCGCAAAAGGCATGCCGAATTGATGTCAATAAGGCTTCAAGACTGTTTAGCGCTTTTGAACGGGTTGGTTGGCTAGACGATGATTTATTTGAACAATACTTGAGGTAACTTTCATTGTTGTATTATTTATTTTTTTTGTTTTTATTTGGGTGGGTTTATTAATTATCTTTTTAATCGTTTATTATTCTTTATTCATATCATTTATGGGGTTTATTAGCATTTTCTATTAACATTATTCTTTTATTATTATTAGGCATTTTTCTAAAGGGCAATTTTTTTAGTTTTTAATATATTTTTCTTTTTTTTTTTCAAGTATTCTCTGTCTAATGGTTCAACAATCGCAACTTTACTTACCATGAGTGTCCCCTTGCCCCCTATTTTTTTTTTTTTTTGCTTTGCTTGGCGGAGCTAATGCGGTTAGGTCTCGTGATTTGGTTGCGGCTTACACCATTCCTGGTGGTGTCTTCTTTTTTTTAGAAAAAAGAAGCAAAAAAACAGTAGCAGTGCTAGGAAGCTCTGTGCTTCTCCCAATCGTCTACTGTTTTTTGCTTCTTTTTTTAAAAAAAGAAGAAACCCGGGTGGACAGTCATGTCGATCGTCGTCGCTTCGCTTCGCCTTGGGACGACCGATCGCGACAAATTTTGATATTACTCTTCAACCACACGACACACAATGGCACAGGATCAGATCGTAACACTGAAAATATCTCCGGCAGTGCTGAAGAAGTTTCCTAATATCTCAAACACGCCAACAACGACTGGCACGTCCACTCCACAGCGGTCAATTCCAAAGCTGAAAATTAAGAATACCAAAGCGCCTAGCAGCAACACGAAGTCAGCAGCAAACACAGTACCTTCAAGTCCCGCCCCAGGAAATGAACCAGAAAGTACAGCAGGTACACCTGCTCCTAGTACCGGCACTACATCAAGTAAACCAGGTCCAAAAGGAGGATCAGGTCCAGTCAACGCTCAATTGCGGGCTCTGGATCGATCAGGTGCTCCAACTCGAAGATGGACAAAAGAACCAATACAGCTAAAAAGCTTCAGTGGTGTGAAATTTACTGTAAACGGATGGGCTAGTAAAGGAGGCGTGGCGGCTATCAAGGAGGAAGATAAAGATCAAGACAAACAACAAGAAAGCAATACCCAGACAGATACACAACCACCCACAAAAAAGGCTAACGGTGAAGGCGAAACTTCCAAGGCGACACCAAACGCGAAATCAAAAGCATCTGCTCCTGACGCTGACACTACTCAGGCAGAATCAACTGCAAAGGGGGAAGTAGCAGCTTCAAACTAAGCGCTTGACACTTTAGTGAACCGTAATGACATTGATCTTGCAGTGCAACAGTTTTGGCATTAGTTAGCAATAGCAATCGCATCACTTGGGGGGACTATTTTGCTTGTGATTTCACTGCGAGGGTTTATCAATGCTTTAGCAAAGTGCAATGATAAGCACTAGTATCTATCAAGATTCTATTGTCTAATGAGCCATGGCATCTTGTGCATGTACATGTACAAACAAACGTACCACGTTTATTGATTATTTATTTAGGTCTAGGATGAGGAGAATTAGTACTACACGCTCATCTGTCTATAGTTAATGTTTTTATTATTATTAATTATTCGTCCTCTTGGTATCGTTGCATCAATAGACGCTTGTATTCGGTTGGATTCTGGTCCCACAAGGTGGCAGCCTGGGCATTTAGAGGAGACTTGTTGTTTGGTTCACCCAGTAATGACTGTAAGGACAATAAGATGGTTTGGACGTTATACACTGCGGACCATTTTTCTTTGAGAATGTCGAGACAGATATTTCCACTCATGTCGACATTTGGGTGCCACATAGGAGAAGTGAATTTGATAGTTGGTGCAGAGTATGGATAGTCTTGAGGGAACGACAGTGACATTTTGAACTTAAGGTCTTCGTAATATGTACCTTTTGGTCCTTCAATGGTGCCAGTCCATAGTAATAAATTAGAATCCGATTCTGGAAATGCTGAAATGCCTGGAGTGCTTGACATCATTAATTGCATCAACTCACTTTGCAATCGTTTGGTTACCGAATGTCCTTCTGGTACCTTTGCTTTAGCTTCTGGTTGATGATGCTGTTGCTGTTGCTGTTGTTGTTGTTCTATGTCAGCCATGTTGGGTTTGTTGGATCAATAGCAGATAAATAAGGAAAAGTGAAAGTTCAAAGTGAGAGAAAAAATGTTTCTACGATCTGTGCGTGTTTGTAATGGACGTCTTTGTTTACCTTTGTCTTTTTTGGGAGCCGGATGTGTCGCTTGGGGGAACCGCCGGCGGGGACGCACTGGCACTGGTTGAGCACAGACTACTAGGGATCTGAATCAGGGATACGAGACTACTTTTTGAAAAAGAAGAACATTACGCTAGAGGTGGTTTTCTTCTTTTTTAAAAAAGAAGCAAAAACAGTAGACGCATGGCCCCAGGAAAGCGTAACATGCACGTGACCGTTTAGTGGGGTGTAAATCGATGTTCCGGGCCTTTTTGGCGAAAACCGAGAGCACCATTAGATAGCTGATACTCTGTTTATCCCATTGACTAGTGTTCTTTTGCTGGTAGCCTGCAAAGTAAATGGAAGAAGATCACTAAAACTTCGGCAGCGGCACGTGACACACCTTTCTTAAGAATAAGCAAAAACAGTCGACGATGGCCGATGGCACCGCTGTTTGCTTCTTTTTCTGGAAAAAGAAGACATTACCCTGGGAGTGACTTTCTTCTTTTTTAAAAAAGAAGCAAAAACAGCGGACGAGCCTCAGTCAGCTAGGACTGCGATATACGCCGGTGGGCGTAAATCTCATACCGCCTTGGGGGTAGTCGTTTTTGGGGGGTCTGAAAACAGGTAAAAATGCATAATATGAACTAACTATTATCATATACCGATTCTAGGAGGATAATTGAGTGTATTTCTCTTGTATTAGAAGTACATTGAAGATAGTTTTGGTGTTTTCAAGAGTATATTAGTTGCACGGCCGGCCGATGTTATCGCCGCTAAATCATGGTGCGGCTCTCCTCTATACACAGACGCTGGGGAGAGGCACCATGACGAGTGGAGCCCCTTTGGGGATCCAAATACCATGTTCCGGGCATTTCTAGCTAAACAGAGGACATCATTGGATAGTACGAGCCTTGTTTATTCCAATTGTCTACTGTTTTTTGCTTCTTTTTTTAAAAAAAGAAGAAATCCACCGGAAGCGTTACTTGCATGTGGAGATTTAATACAAGTACAGGAATATATTAAGAGTAGTACATGTTACTTTACTTCTTGCGCAAGGCAATTGCTGCTGCTGCGGCGGCGGCCTGCTGCTGGCCCTCTTCTTTACGAGTCTTTTTAGCCCATCGAAGACCACAGGCATTGCACAAGGTCTTTGGCCCTTTTGGACCCTTTCTCCATTCCGGCGACTCCATGGCCCCGCATTCCGTGCACACGTGAGGAGTGTCCATACCCAGCACTTGTTTGGAAGACTTTCGTCGAGGAGTCTTTGTCATTGGGCCAGTGCCGAGGTTGTAGTTCTTACGGTGCATTGCGTGGTGGTGGTAGTGAGGCGATTTGACCGCCATGCTATAGCCACTGAAGTCAATTTCGCCAGCTCGTGGGTAGTAACCGTATCGAGCATTGTGTGGAGGTGGTGGAACTGGAGGTGGAATGTCAAAGGCATTTGGCAGTGAGTAAGACTTTCCACGCATGTGAGGGTCCATTAGGTATCCATGGGCAGTCATCATTGGTGGAGGATGCATAGGATGGTGGTAGTATTGAGGCGACACCAGTTCACTGTTTGCAGAGTTGTCCCAGTAGGCTCCGTTCAATGGATCACTGTCCTCAAGTCCCATTCGCTGTGTCTGCTGGTTCAAATCGCCTGTAGAGGAGTTTGGTTGAGAGTACAACAGAGACTGCTGGTCTGCTGGTGCAGCAGACATGGTTGATGGAGCTGGTGCAGTTGGATTTGGCTGCATTGGATGTGGCCTTGGCATTGAATGGTGATGGTATTGTGGACGTTGCGGAGACTTGAACTGGTCATTGTCAACTGGTTGTGGCTGTTGTGGATCTGGATTAGCCTCGCACACCGAGTAGGATCGCTGTGGTGGCTGTGATTGAGGATGTGACTGTCCTAGATGTGGAGATGATGCGTAGTAAATGTTTGAATAGCCCTGACCGTTCCAGTCCGGAATGGCAGATGCCGATTGTGGAAGAGGCGGTATTTGCGACGAACCGTCAAAAGTATCGCTGTATGGAGTTGGATATAATGCAGATGCCGGGTTATCATTACTGCTAGCGTGCTGCGACTGCTGTGACGTTGGTGCAGTAGAAGTGATGGTCAATGTAGGAGGAGGTGAAAAATTAGAAATCTGTAGATTAGTGGGGGAATTATCAATGACGTTTCCATGTCCACTTGCCATTGATGATGCGGATGATGGTCTATCAAACTGTTGGCTTGGTTGTTGCTGGTGTTGGTACTGAGGAGTTGGAGTTGGAGATACCAAACCACCACTCTTCTGTAGCCGTCGTCGTGCCCATAATGTGTCTCTTGACTTTGAATCATTTTCATCATTCATGGGTCGCAAACTCAACACAAACCCTCGATCAATGCCAACTGACACCATTGAGGCTTGAGCAGCTGCACTTGTAGCTTCCAGATGGTTTTGAATACTAGATCCATTGTAGAACGGACGGCCAATGATATCAAAAAACTTGTAAACATTGGACGACGTCTTCAATTTGTAAACCATTTGGACTTGATTGCCATTTGCAAGTGCTGATTCAGTTGTTGACGAGAACCTAGATGTAGAAATTGGTTTGTTAGTAAATCTTTACGTAATTGATGATCGGACCCTCGGATCGCCGCCGCCGGTGGCTCCCCTGGATTTGTGCGGCGGAGAACACATTGTCTTAGACATTACATTGTTATGCAAAATCAAAACAAACAAGGATCACGCTTGTGCAACAAACAAACCAGGATTGTAAAAATGTGGTTTACTTACCGTTCTCGTTCATTAGGATGAATATAATCCATGATTACTCGCTGTTGTAATGCAGAAGGATGATAACCAAGATGATTTTGAACAGTTGGCGAGGTGAACAAAATTTGACCACTTGGAGTGGTTACACAAACAAAATCTTCATGTCTTGGTGGTGAAGGAGTTGGAGAGGGGGAAGATGCAGTTGACGAGTTCTTATCCAGAGCCGGAGCTTCATTTGCCGCAATGGTTGTATATTCCGGCACTGGAGGAGCATTATCTGCACTATACTGTTCAGCCTGTTGTTGATCTTGTAAATTGACTCTAGATTTTTTCTTTACAATTGAGTGTGGAGGATCAACTGTTGATGAAGATCTAGCATGTTTTCTTGAAGTTCTCTGTGGCTGTTCTTGTTGGTCGAGCTGCTCTGTTGAATAATTGTAATTGAACTGTTGTTGATCTTGAGACTGAGTTGTTTCTTGATACATGATCGATGGTACTACTGCTGCCTGCATTGATGATGATGTGTGTGTTTTTTTATTTTATTTTTAGTCAAAGGAAAGAAACATTAAATAGTAGTAGATAACAAAAAGGAATGAATGAATGAAGGAGTGAGGGTATTATAAATGAATGACTAAATGCAAAGTAATAAATGAGTGCTTGAAGATATGTTGAACTAAAAAAAAAATTTAGAATCCAAGAACAGAGGACTTTGAATAGGATATATATTCACTTTTTTTTGTAACATGATGATAAAAAGAAATAAATTCAGGCCCTTCATCCCTCGTTCAAATTGGTAATGATGCATTATTATGGACTTTTCTTTTATCAATGGCGACCATCCAAAAATTGCCGATCATAATTAAAATAGCTCCACAAAAGTAACATGTGGTGATACCCCATAGACCTAATGTCAGAAACACTGTTGATGCTGCACAGGCCCATGTATAATGTACGTAGGGAATATAAGTCTATTTGACAGTTAGACTACAAACAAAAATTTTACCATGAAGGTGGTATTGAGGTTTCACAACTGACTACACTTCATTTATAATAACGACTAAATGGTAAATATCCTATAGCAATCTAGGTTACTTTTTTATTTTTTTTTTACGAATATTATATGACAAAAAATAATTTACGATTCCAGATATTCAGTTAAGATTCATTCTTGGTTGACCAAAAAAAAAAAAAAAAAATTTTACGAAAACCCGCAAGTCCCCTCGTCTTACAGTTTGGGTCAAGGTTGTTCGAATCCAGAAGCCTTGTATTATGCATGCGGGTGCCCTAAATTGCATTCCTGCATGCATGCATGCTTTGTTTTGATATTTTACACCTAGTTAAATGGTTGGAATTCGCCCGGCATAACACCGCGCTCAAGTATATGCTGGATACTAGCAGGGTAAAAACCTTGGAATGGACATATGCATACATGTATACATCAATATAAATGATGAATGGAATTTTCGCTCGAACCCTGTGTGTGCATGTGTGGGAGTGACATTAAGGAACACGATATTTTTGCAATATGATCAAATCAATCAATGTTCTACGGTTACATTAAAGCGGTATGAATCAATCAAGATGGCGCATCTACCATCAAGTTGGTTACCGTGTTTTTCGATCACTAAAAAAAAAATTGAGCCGCATCTTGTCCTAGACGAGTAATTGTTCTAGATTAACGCGAGTCTCGAGACGTGCAGCGTGAAGCATATGGGCACAATAAAGTTTCTGTACAATGGAAATAACACGTAAAGTAAAACAGGCTCGTGCAGAGCGGGTCGCCGCATATTCAGCAAACAGCTGTTGCTTCGAATCCCTGCTAACCCAACTAGGGTCTCAGTGGCTTTAGTAAGAGTTCAAAGCTCAAACAATCCCTGTGCCTATTTAATTGAGGGCCAATGCGTTTGCGTCTCTTTCTCTTTCACACACTCTCCCCTCATGCAGCTATGCTGCCTCCAAAAAAATATTATGCTGATATCATCAATGGACAGGTGGTTTGTCCAACACCAAAAAAGCATGCGGAATTTACACAATTGAACCGAAAAAAAATAACCCTTGCTATTATGTATGTAGTTGATTGCTTTGTGCACCAATTGGAGTTCGGTTTCCTCCATGCTCATCGCGGGATATTTTTAGACATGCTCCAATAGACTAGACTAGAAAGATAAAACAGAGACATAGATAGATAATTATTTGAGTTCACAGATTCCCATGGCTTACTATGGCCCATGGGTTCCCATGCCACAGCCACGGCGAGTGATTCAGGAGAGCGGACACAATTGAGGGCTAAAAATCATTGTGAAACGTATTTCTCATTATTATTCCCTGCCATTTCTGTTGTACAAAGTCACGATCACGTACATAAAAATACCAGATCGTCACTGTATAGTGTTTTAGTTAGGCAACATATGATGACATACACGGGCGGGACTAGTACGACATTCGCTCGATCTCTTGAAACATACATTCTCTCAATTAGGTTATTCATTAATCTTTTCCGGCAATTATCAAGGAACCCGAAATCAATTAAGTAAGTTCAAAGCTCAATGACTATACCAAATTAGGAAAATGTTCAAAAGGGCCCCCTGTGTCATGCTTTGACCATGCCATGCGGCTCTAATTTACCAAAACCCTGTTTAGTGGGACCAGTGAGACCCAAAGCGATAATTAATCACGTAAGGCCTTATCTGTTTCTAGGGACCTAGGGACCTAGGGCGTTCATTTCCCGAAACAATCGAGCGATTGGCAGGCTAACTACACCACTATCAATTTCGGTTGTTGTAAATGATAATCATTCCAATGATCGGGTAATTTATTAGGTCATCCAAACCTCTCCTCGACCCCACACGGGAAACAATAAACATTTTAGAATAGGGATGATCACTACCATTCATGTAGTGGCTATTTTATTTATTGGTAAGCTAACCAAATAGAATATTCGAGGGAATAGGAGAGAGAGACAGATCCAATGATAGATGCCGCAATCTGTATGCCCTATATGTCCGACGGCCAATAGAACAACCATGTACAGAACCATATTATCACCACCTGCGTTTGACATAGGAGGAAGGGGAAAGTGGAATTTGATATTGCAATTAAATTAGACATCGATTTATTGCATTATACATTTTTTAGATCGAGAATAGACCCATTCATTATTCATCCAATTGACATTTGACAGCAGGCTACCGTAAAGAAACGGCAAAATACAGCAGATTCCGGGAAACTTATTTACGAATATACGAAAATGCATCAATCGCACTATGGTTGTCGGTCGGTCGGACCGAAGTAACGGCAACTAATGTATGCGACATGCACAGCGTACATAATACCAGGAAGAATAAAAAGAATCCTAGTAATTGCATAAATAGGGAAAAAAAAAACCTTCTATTCAATTGAATGGCTCCATATATGGTCACTGTTCCCCCACATGATTTCGCTTAGAATACGCTTGGCATAGCCCGAGTATTTTCCATGAACCCCCTGTTCATGCAATAGTTCAAGTTCTACACCTTCAGGTGTTCGAATAGTTTTAACAGAAGAAACAAAATAAGCAGTTCCCACGGCAAACGCCTCAATTAGACGTCCTTCATTGTATGCAGCTTCGATTTCCCTGATTGTAAACTCTCGTTCTTGCACATTGGCATCAGGGAACGCTTGCGTTAGAAGTTCTAATATAGAAAGCCGGGTTATCCCTGGTAGGATCAATCCCCCTGTCAATGGGCAGGTCAGAACTTCGTCTTTGCCGTCTCGGGTCTTGATAGCTACGAAGAAGTTGCTCGTACCTGCTTCAGTAACAACACCAGTCTCATTGAGCCATAATACTTGGTTGTAGCCCGCCTTTAATGCATCTCTATGCGCATATATGGCAGGGCCATAATTGGCTCCAAGCTTTTTGTTGCCAAATCCTCCCGGCCAAGCTCGGATTGACGATGGGGGTGACGAGTACACTTTAATGGGTTTAGTGTCAAACGATGGAAACAGTGAAGTCATGAAGATGAGCTTGGCACTGTTTGGAGGCTTTAATCCAAGGTTGTTCTCTGTTCCGAACATTAGAGGTCGAACGTATATAAAACCGCCGGGTTTAATGAATCTCTTTTCTACTTTCAACAACTCATCGAGCAATGCAACACCAACATCTGGGTCAAAATTGGGCAAGCACAGCCTATCGGCTGAATCATTCAACCGCACCATGTTGAGATAGGGTCGAAACGTTCTGACTTTCAGCCCGTCGTTTGACCGATAGGCCTTCAATCCTTCGTAGCAAGTAGTAGAGTAATGAAGAACGGACGCATTGGGTTCCAATGCGATAGGTTGCCATGGTTTGATATGAGGAGTACCCCACCCAGTCGATGAATTCCAATCCACCTCCAGGATGTGATCGGTGTGTTGATTGTTGGCGGTAGTTGATAGATCTGTCGGAGTCTTTGTCAGTTCGACTATAAGCTTGTCCACTCTAAGAGGATTCAGGTTTTCTGTCATTCTTTGCCTGGGGGTTATCTTGTTCCGGTTCAATCTTTTCGATTATATAGCTGCTTCTAGCTGCGGGGTTTTGATTTAGCAGATTATGAGTCAACACGGAACACTCGCAAGTGAAACATCATTGGCCACGGAATCCGAAAGTCGCCAGGGCACTGCCAACCCGCTACCAGCACTACCTTCGTGCGCAATTCCTATAAGTGGCTTTCTTCTTTTTTAAAAAGAAGCAAAAACAGTCTAAAGCTCTAAAGCATAGACCGAGTCACGTGGATTCCGTCAGATCGGAATCGGTGGAAAACGGTTGCGAGCGCGATCGTCAAAAAGATCACGCCGCACTCACCATAACATGAAAATTTCTCGATATAATGCCCTCAAACATCAATCCTCTTTGAAATGCTCGAGTATGCAAGAACAAAAAAAGAATTTGGACGACACCGGAATCGAACCGGGGACCTCGCGCATGCTAAGCGCACGTGATAACCAACTACACCAGACGCCCT